>CM077162.1:22871959-23099710 GCA_039583875.1 Platanthera guangdongensis | reverse complement strand
CCGTATCTAACGACGAGGAATTACACAAAAGTTGTTGAAAATCCTAACTTAGGAAACGTAAAACTCCATTAAAATCTGAAATCACAAACATAAGAGTGTAGCCACAATATAGGAATGAACAAACTGATTAGAGGAAGAAATGGTAAAACAACATTTCAGAATATTTTTTCCATTGGCTATGGTAAATCGAAACTACCTCTTGAAGTGCTTGGAAGGAAAGAGGGCCGACTAGGGCCACTGAGGAGGAAGGAGAGGCTGGCGTTTGGTTCTGGCGAGGAAGAGGGTCGAACTGGGCTCACGCTGTCGGTGATACCCGCGGTATCCGGAGTCAGACAGGAAGACAAAGCGGAACAGTGCGGAAGTTCTTCCCGCTGGAAATGAAATTACGGAGAGCGGGGGAAAGCGGATTTGGCGTGGGGTTTTTAATTTGATCCCTGCGATTACAATAACCGGGAAACGGCTAGGGGGTGTAATTCTATTATTATTATTATTTGTTTTATTTTTACCACTAAGTAGTATTAATTAAAATGAATGATACTCCAATCTCCGCAGGCTCGATTTATTTTCTTGTGTTCGGTCCCTGAAATTTAATTTAACGCGTCTTCAATATTTTGAGATGTTACAATTTGGTGACCTGGAGAAGCAAGAAACAACATATCGTAGCCAGATCTGGTGCTGAGGCGGAGTTCCGGGCAATGGCGTTTGGGATATGTGAAGGGATATGGATTTTCAGTCAATTATGAGGGACTTGGGTGTGGAAGACGGTGGTCCAATAGGGATCTATTGTGATAGTAATAGTCGCTATTAGCATTGCCCACAACCCAGTCCAACATGATCGTACTAAACACGTGAAGATCGACAGATACTTCATTAAGGAGAACATAGTAAATGGGATATTGTGTACCCCCTTTGTCTCATCAAACCAGCAGCTTGCAGATGTGCTTACTAAATGTCCGAGTCAGTGCTCCTTTGACAAGATATTGGGCAAGTTGGGCATGACCAACATTACACGCCCAACTTGAGGGGAGTGTTGCAGATTCCGTATTTATTTTTGGTTGTATTTTGTCCGTCTTACTCTTTGTATGTTGTTTCTCACTCCTATATATGAAGGAGTGGTGCCGAATAATAGAATTAATTCCTTCCACTCAACACCTATATTGCTAACAGAAGAACAATTACTTGTTCTCCTACTATTTCCCTCTTTTTATGTATTGCATGTGCAATCCTTTACTCGCAGTGGTAGAAATGTTGGTGGACTGTACTTTTTGGACAAGTTGTTGACCCATGGTGTTCTTTCAACCAACAGTGCTCCTATCATCCTTGACATTCGAAGTTGGCATCAATTTCTTGGGCACCCATTCCCACTTTATCTACCAAACATTTTCTTGATTTTAGATGTTTACTTAAGTATTTTTCTTGTGATGTGAACTATCAAACATGTTCGTCATTATCCAAAGATGTATCTCTGTCTAGTTTTTTCTCCCTTGTATGTGATTCACTCTGATGCTTGAGGTTCTTCCCATGTGTTATCATTGTCGGGCTATACATGGTTTGTAATTCTTATTGATTGTTTCCCCATACTATGTGAGTTTATTTGTTAAAAAAGAGAAGTGTTAAGTTGCTTTCACACATTTCATAAAATGATTATGGCATAGTTTGGGAGAGTTATGTGTGTTTTCCGTAGAGATAATGATGGTGAGTACAATGACAGAGAATTGTTAGACACTTATCTTGCGGACGACATTCTTCATCAGACCACTTGTGTCCACACCTCCAGTCAAAATGGAGTTGTGGAATCGAAAAATAAACACTTGTTGGAGGTTGCTCATTACCTGCAAAACACCTTCTCAATCCTACTGGGGCGATGTTGTTTTGACAGTGACCCATCTTATTAATCGTCTCCCCTCACACTTTCTACAATATGCTACTCCCCTTTCTTGTTTTTTCCTCAAAACACTTTGTTCACTATGCCCACATCTATCTTCACATATTCATGTGCCTCTATTTTGTTCATATTCATACTCGACATCATGACAAGTTGGATGTTCGCTCTCTCAAATGTGTCCTTATTGGGTACTCTTCCACCAACAAGGGTTATCAATGATATCACTCTCTTTTGTCACTTTTTTTGTACAATTGATGTTACATTTCGCGAGGGAGTATTACTTTGATCTTTGTCAAGGAGAGACGAGCAGTGTTGATGACGGGACCTTTAACATTCCCCTTCCTATTATTGCCTCTTCACGCATCCATCTACCTATCCTTTCAACTCCAGCTCCTCTTTCATGGTTGCTACCTCCCTTATTGTCTGCATACTCTCGCAAACCCCATGATGTTGAGTATGTACAGTCCCTTGACATTCAACCTCTGAAAGTGCCTATTTCAGCTCCAGATTTTGATGAGTGATGAAGAATTCCATATTCACATTGCTCGTCTCAAAGGTAACAAAGGCTATACAAAACATCCTATAGCCAATTATATCCCATATCATCATCTCTAGCCAATTATATCTCATATCATCATCTCTCTCATGTTCACAAAACTTTTCTCTTATCTCTTTCGTCTATTGTGATTCCCAAGAACTGGCTGGAATATATCAAGATACCTGAATGGAGAAAGCTTGTGGAGGAAGTAATGTATGCTTAGGCAAAAATGAAACATGATAACAATGCATCTTCCTCCTGAAAAAAGAACGGTAGGTTCACGTCGGATTTTCTTCGTTAAGTAAAATCAAGAAGGAATTTTGGAGAGATAAAAAGCTCAATTAGTTACTCGAGGGAACATCCAAACTCAAGGAATTGAGTATCAAAAAAACCTTTGGCCCTGTTGCACAAATGGACTCTATTCGAGTGTTGCTTTCATGTGCTACATATCTGCAATGGTAACTACAACTAGATATTAAAAATGTCATCCTACATGGTGAGTTGGAAGAAGTCTTCATAAAACTTCCCCTTGATTTTTCCCAAGAAGGGTCTACTGAGAAAGTTTGTTGTCTCCAAAAATGCCCTATGGGCAGAATCAATCACTAAGAGCTTAGTTTTGGTGATTTCATAAAACCATGATACGATTAGCTATTGAACAAAAACATGTTGATCAAACTCTTTGTTAAGAAGAAAGGAACCAAAGTGTCGGTACTCATCGTATATGTGAATGACATCATCATCACAGGAAATGATCTTAAGGAAATCATGCATCTAAAAGAGCAATTGTACACAAAATTCAAAGTTGAAGATTTTGAAAAGTTGAAATATTTTTTGGGATTTAAGTGACAAGATCTACTCGTGGGATCTTCATATTCTAGAGAAAATACTTGACCTCCTGCAAGAAATATGCATGCTTGGATTTGTTTCTATAGATACCCCTATTAAGGCCAATCACAAAATTGACAAGGCAAAAAAGAAGACAAAATTTGCTCTATCTAGCTACCAGAGATTGGTTGGTAGACTCATATACTTATCTTATACTCGTCCTGATATTACTTATGTCGTAAGCATTCTGTGTAGATTCATGCATGCTCAAAGGGCCCGTCATCAAGAGTAGCGTACCCGGCCTTAAGGTACCTTAAGGCTATATTTGTTCGGCGGTGGCGGGTGCATCGGTGGGTCGAAACGACACTTTGGAAACAGAGGGGGAGAGGCGAGGGTCGAAACAGAGCGGATCGGGACCGTTTCCTCCTTGTTGCGGGTGCAAAAGCCGTCGGCGGACATTTGTTCGGTGGCATTTGCTCCAAACGAAGGCGGCGAAACGCCGAACCAAACTAGAGGTGTGCGGGGAAACCGAAAACCACACCAAACGGCAAACCGCACTGCATCGCACCGCATTCAAACTGAACCGCTTGGTTGCGGTGCGGTTTATAACTCCATAAAACCGAGAAAACCGCACCACACCGTGACTTAGGTTTTAATTTTAAAAAATTTATGTCAAGAAAGAAAAGTGCACGCACCGTAATTCGTAAATGGGTTTAACGGTCTTGTTGGGCCAATCTTTCATGAGATTTCAATATAACTATATAATATATAAAATATAAGTATTTCATATAACATATATAATATAACTACATAATATAATTTAATACATCATTACATATTTAGTGAATGCATGACTAAATGAGGTTTTGCATATAGAAAAGAATTAGGAAGATCTGTTATTTAAAACTGCCACCCTAATCAAAGCAGCAGAGGAGACAAAAGCACTTTAAAAATTTCGTAACCTTTTAGTTGCATAATCTTATCTTTATTCTAAAGTGAAACTCATCGTCCAAATAAGAATTAGCAAAGAGCACCAGTACGAATGAAAGAAAAGCATTCACAACCAATATAGCAAATGATCTGAATGTATGATTGAGTGACTGAGCATTAGAAACTATAGTTGACGGTTAAACTCCAACGATTGTTACTGCGGAAGGAATCAATTTTCAACTTTTCATATAAGAGTCTTGCCTAAATTGAAGAAGAGACAAAAAAACACAAAAAACCGAAACCGCACTGCAAAAACCGACCCAAAACCGCACGAATTGAAACCGCACCGCACGGTTTCGGCGCGGTGCGGTTTTGGTCGGCAAGAAACCGCACCCTGCGGTGCGGTTTCGGTTTGGGACCAAACCGCACCGCTCGCATGCCTAAATCAAACGAAGCCTAAGAAATCCCAGAGGTGAGAGATGTTGTTCTAACCAAACCACCCTTGAAAATTGAAGTTTTACGGATGCAGATTGGGAAGGTAGCAAAGACGGCTGAGAATCTACTACAGGATATTGTTCCTTTATAGATGAGAATCTTGTAAATTGGAGAAGTAAGAAACAATATTATAGCACGATCTAGTGCAGAGGAAGAACACAGAGGCATGTCATAAGGTGTATGTGAGAGATTACGGTTGAAATTATTCAGGATCTGGGTATTTCGAGGACAAGTTTATTATTTTATATTGTGACAACAAAGTAATCATTAATATTGCTCACAACCCAGTTCAACATGTTCGGACAAAGCATGAAGTGGATAGACACTTCATTAAAGATCACCTTGACAAGAGCACTATTTGTATACCCTTTGTGAACTTCCAATATCAACTTGCCAACATCTTCACCAAAGGGTTAAGCTGTGACAACTTTACGAACACCACATTCAAGTTAGGAATGATTGACATATACTCCCAACTTAATGGGGTGAGTTGAATATGTGATTTATTTTATTTTTCATTATAATATCAGTCACCTGATATGTCACATGTACCATGCTGGATTGTTCGCCCGAATATATAACTTAAATCTCTTGTATGTAGACCTAAATTTTATATTCTCTTCTCTCAACTATTGCTTGGTAAGGAAAAAAGGGAGTTGCTTTTCTAGACTTAAAATACTGAATAGCATCAAAGGAATTTTCAAATTGACAGTTTTGAATTAGACAGCCTAGGATGGAATTTTTGAATAGTATCTAAACAAACATCTTTTATTATCAAATAAAATACTACTGCTGTATTTTAAAAGATTTTCACAATTCCGTAAATAACAAAGCATTTGCACTAGCGCCACCGAAAGAAAAATAAAGCACGTTTATCAACAACTCCAGAAATTTTTGCAAATACATTGTGAACTAAAAGAATGTGACTAAACAAAAACTACATTTTTTGGTAATTAATATTTGACAAAAGGAATCACATGGGCTGAAGAATTAGAACAACTCATGAATTAAGATTCTTTTGTCCGTGCATCACTATAGCACCATGATACCTTTTCCCACTTTCTTTCCTGAATCGAACTCGAAGGATACAAGGGGCTAAAGGTGCTTCATGCTTGTACTCCAAAAGTTAAAACATCATAATTGTTATAAAACATTTCAAATTTTGCACATAGAACATTTCATAAATTCACCAGAAACCAATAAACATATATTTTTAATATGTAGAAATAATCCAATTTAGCAAGCACTAGGTCAAAAGCGCCATCAATCACTTAGCCCTAACATTAAAATCCTACTAGGGCGATGTTGTTTTGACAGTGACCCATCTTATTAATCGTCTCCCCTCACACTTTCTACAATATGCTACTCCCCTTTCTTGTTTTTCCTCAAAACACTTTGTTCACAATGCCACATCTATCTTCACATATTCGTGTGCCTCTATTTTGTTCACATTCATACTCCACATCATGACATATTGGATGTTCGCTCTCTCAAATGTGCCTTTATTGGGTACTCTTCCACCACCAAGGGTTATCAATGATATCACTCTCTTTATTGTCACTTTTTTTTGTACAATTGATGTTACCTTTCGTGAGGGAGTCTTACTTTGATCTTTGTCAAGGAGAGACGAGCAGTGGTGATGACGGGACCTTTAACATTCCCCTTCAGATGGATTGCCTCTTCACGCATCCATCTACCTATCCTTTCAACTCCAGCTCCTCTTTCATGGTTGCTACCTCCCTTATTGTCTGCATACTCTCGCAAATCCCATGATGTTGAGTACGTACAATCCCTTGACATTCAACCTCTGAAAGTGCCTATTTCAGCTCCAGATTTTGATGAGTGACGAAGAATTCCATATTCACATTGCTCGTCTCAAAGGTAACAAAGGCTATACAAAGCATTCTATAGCCAATTATATCTCATATCATCTCTCTCATGCTCAAAAACTTTTCTCTTATCTCTTTCGCCTATTGTGATTCCCGAGAACTGGCTGGAATCTATCAAGATACCTGAATGGAGAAAGCTTGTGGAGGAAGTAATGTATGCTTAGGCAAAAATGAAACATGATAACAACGCATCTTCCTCCTGAAAAAAGAACGGTGGGTTCACGTCAGATTTTCTTCTTTAAGTAAAATCAAGAAGGAATTTTGGAGAGATAAAAAGCTCTATTAGTGACTCGAGGGAACATCCAAACTCAAGGAATTGAGTATCAAAAAAACCTTTGGCCATGTTGCACAAATGGACTCTATTCGGGTGTTATTTTCATGTGCTACATATCTGCAATGGTAACTACAACTAGATATTAAAAATGCCTTCCTACATGATGAGTTGGAAGAAGTCTTCATAAAACTTCCCCTTGATTTTTCCCAAGAAGGGTCTACTGAGAAAGTTTGTTGTCTCCAAAAATGCCCTATGGGCAGAATCAATCACTAAGAGCTTAGTTTTGGTGATTTCATAAAACCATGATACGTTAGGCTATGAACAAAAACATGTTGATCAAACTCTTTGTTAAGAAGAAAGGAACCAAAGTGTCGGTATCATCGTATATGTGAATGACATCATCATCGCAAGAAATGATCTTAAGGAAAACATGCATCTAAAAGAGCAATTGTACACAAAATTCAAAGTTGAAGATTTTGAAAAGTTGAAATATTTTTTGGGGATTTAAGTAACAAGATCTACTCATGGGATCTTCATATCCTAGAGAAAATACTTGACCACCTGGAAGAAATATGCATGCTTGGATTTGTTTCTATAGATACCCCTATTAAGGCAAATCACAAAATTGACGAGGCCAAAAAAGAAGACAAAATTTGCTCTATCTAGCTACCATAGATTGGTTGGTACACTCATATACTTATCTTATACTCGTCCTGATATTACTTATGTCGTAAGCATTCTGAGTAGATTCATGCATACTCAAAGGGCCCGTCATCAAGAGGTAGTGTACCGGGCCTTAAGGTACCTTAAGGCTATATTTGGTTCGGCGGTGGCGGGTGCATCCGGTGGGTCGAAAGTCGAAACGACACTTTGGAAACAGAGGGGGAGAGGCGAGGGTCGAAACAGAGCGGATCGGGGTCGTTTCCTCCTTGTTGCGGGTGCAAACGGAGCAAACGCCGTCGGCAACCATTTGTTCGACGGCGTTTGCTCCAAACGAAGGCGGCGAAACGCCGAACCAAAGTACCAAACGAAGCCTAAAAAATCTCAGAGGTGAGAGATTTTGTTCTCAACAAACCACCCTTGAAAATTGAAGTTTTACAGATGTTGATTGGGAAGGTAGAAAAGACGGCTGAGAATCTACTACAGGATATTGTTCTTTTATAGGTGAGAATCTTGTAAATTGGAGAAGTAAGAAACAATATTATAGCACGATCTAGTGCAGAGGCAGAACACAGAGGCATGTCATAAGGTGTATGTGAGAGATTATGGTTGAAATTATTCAGGATCTGGATATTTCGAGGACAAGTTTATTATTTTATATCGTGACAACAAAGTAATCATTAATATTGCTCACAACACAGTTCAGCATGTTCGGACAAAGCATGTTGAAGTGGATAGACACTTCATTAAAAATCACCTTGACAAGAGCAATATTTGTATACCCTTTGTGAACTTCCAAGATCAACTTGCCAACATCTTCACCAAAAGGTTAAGCTGTGACAACTTTACTAACACCACATTCAAGTTAGAAATGATTGACATATACTCCCAACTTAAAGGGGTGAGTTGAATATGTGTATTATTTTATTTTTCATTATAATATCAGTCACCTGATATGTCACATGTACCATGCTGGATTGTTCGCCCGAATATGTAACTTAAATTTCTTGTATGTAGACCTAAATTTTATATTCTCTTCTCTCCAACTATTGCTTGGTAAGGAAACAAGGGAGTTGCTTTTCTAGACTTAAAATACTGAATAGTATCAAAGGAATTTTCAAATTGACAGTTTTGAATTAGACAGCCTAGGATGGAATATTTGAATAGTATCTAAACAAACATCTTTTATTATCAAATAAAATACTATTGCTCTATTTTAAAAGATTTTCACAATTCCGTAAATAACAAAGCATTTGCACTAGCGCCACCGAAAGAAAAATAAAGCACGTTTATCAACAACTCCAGAAATTTTTGCAAATACATTGTGAACTTTATTTTACCATATCTTAAACTAAAAGAATGTGACTAAACAAAAACTACATTTTTTGGTAATTAATATTTGACAAAAGGAATCACATGGGCTGAAGAATTAGAACAACTCATGAATTAAGATTCTTTTGTCCGTGCATCACTATAGCACCATGATACCTTTTCCCACTTTCTTTCCTGAATCTAACTTGAAGGATACAAGGGGCTAAAGGTGCTTCATGCGTGTACTCCAAAAGTTAAAACATCATAATTGTTATAAAACATTTCAAATTTTGCACATAGAACATTTCATAAATTCACCAGAAACCAATAAACATATATTTTTAATATGTAGAAATAATCCAATTTAGCAAGCACTAGGTCAAAAGCGCCATCAATCACTTAGCCCTAACATTAAAATAACTTCCTGCATAAACTTCGTCTAGAAACTACAGATTGAATGCCAAATGGTTCTAACATCGGCTATTTCAAAACAAATCTAGCACGGCAAAGTTCATAAGAAGAAAAAAAAAGACTATTTTGAGCTTAGTTTGGGCGGTTTTAAAAATTTCCATATGGGCAGAAGAAATCACTAAGAGCTTAGTTTGAGCGGTTTCATAAAACCATAATTGGTGGAGACCAGCCCAAATCAGGTCGACGCAAAAATTCCCGACGGAGCACCCGACCGGACTCCTACCGGCCCCAAAACAACCAAAATATTATTTTGGATTTACTGTTATTTGTTTTATTTTTGTTGTATGTTGTAATTGCAATTTTTGTTTTAATTCATTTGGAACCCTTTTAATGAGTTGGCCCAACAAGAACCTTTTCCTGGTTCATTTGGAACCCTTTTAATGAGCTGGCCCGGTTCTTCCCGACTTTGGCACTGCACCAGGAGAGCCGCACGACGTGCGGTTTCGGCGTCCACGATCCCTCCTCTAACGGTGTCGACGGCCATTTCAGCCACGATCGCTGCCGCGCGCCTCCTCCCCGACAGTTTCAGCTCCACGTCCAAGCTCTGCCATGGCCAATGATTCAAGCTTCCGCCGGTTACCTGTTTCTTCTTTTTTGAAACACTATAAATAAGGAATTGCTGTAATTTTTGTTGATGTTGATGAATATTTGATTATTGCTGTTTGCTTCTGGTTTGTGAGTCTTGTAGCTGGTGTTTTGATTTTCTGTTTGAAGACTGTAGGGTTGTTGTTGACAGTTGAATGATTTCCAGAGCGGATGAAGGATTTTAGTATTGCTGTTGTTTTTTGTTGTAGTTTTGAATCCTGTTTGAGAGTTGATGATGTACAAAGAACTGTGCTGTTGAAAATTTGTATTGCTATCATGAGATTGTTGATGAGATTGCTGTGAGTTTTGTTTTTCCGGTGACTTGTTTACTGTAAGTTTCTTTCCCGTGAAATGAGAATGATGCCTGTGTTTGCTCCTGTATGATGTTGGTGATGAATGATTATGTTAGCTGTTGTATCAATCCAAATAGTTGAGTGAATTTGTTTCCTTGCTTTGTGAGATTACATGGAGCCTCTTTGCGTGAATAGTGAGTGAAAATTAATTCTCGTGTTTAGAGAATTTGTGGAGCCACTTTGTGTGAGAGTGAGCGAATTTTCTCCGTGGTATCCGTGTGTGATAGCGGCCAACGTCGGAGCGAGAGATCGAAGGTGACGAGGAATTCCTCGCAGGATCGCCGTCGACTTCGGTTGCGGAAAAACGCCTCTTTTCGTAGATAATTGTTTTTTCCCCTTTGTGTGCGCCTACATTTTCTCTTTAGCTTATCAGACTCATTGTTGGGTTTTCGTATGGATTTGGTCAGTGAGCACTGCGTCGAAAACTCCAATCGGAAAAGTATCTGGAATTTTCGATTTTCGTTTTGCTACGACAAGGGGAACAGAACGAAAGCTGCTAGTCTCCTTCCCCGGATTTTGAATTGAGCCATTTTCTTAAAGAAATTCATATTGAAATATAATAGATATTTTATTGCTTTACAAAAAATTTAGAAGTTGCACCTTTTTTAAAGTTCGTGCAAAATTCACTAAAATATCGTTGCAAAAAATCATCAAACATTGCATGCATTTAGGGTTTCCTAGAAAAAGCCGACAGTCGCACAAACCCTACGCGTCGTCCTGCATCAATAGTACGGTTAGGCTATGAACAAAATCATGTTGATCACACACTTTGTTAAGAAGAGAGGAACCAAAATGTCGGTACTCATCGTATACGTGGATGACATCATTGTGAGAAGGAATGATTTGGAGGAAGTCGTGCACCTGAAAGAGCAATTGTGCACAAAATTTGAAGTTAAAGATTTTGGAAAGTTGAAATAGTTTTGGGGGATTTAAGTGATAAGATCTACTCGTGCGATCTTCATATCCTAGAGAATACTTCCTTGACCTCCTAGAAGAAATATGTACACTTGGACGTGCTCGTGTAGATACCCCTATTGAGGTCAATCACAAAATTGATGAAAATAAAAAGAAAACCAAATTTGCTTTCAACTAGCTACCAGAGATTGGCTCGTAGACTCATATACTTATCTCATACTCGTCATGATATTACTTATATCGTGAGCATTCTGAGTAGATTCATGCGTTCTCACAGGGCCCGTCATCAAGAGATAGTGTATCCGGTTTTAAGGTATCTTAAGAAGTCTCAGCGGCGTGGGATTCTATTCTCAACAAACCACCCTTGAAAATAGAAGTTTTACGGATGTTGATTGGACAGGTAGCAAAGACGAATGTAAATCTCCTACAAAATATTGTTTCTTTGTAGGTGAGAATCTTGTAAATTGGAGAAGAAACAGAATATTATAGAACAATCTAGTGTTGAGGCAAAATACAAAGTTGTCATAAGGTGTATGTGAGCGATTATGGTTGAAATGAATTTTTCGGGATCTAGGTATTTCGAGAACAAGTTTAGTACTCTCTATTGCAACAACAAAGTAGTCATTAATATTGCACACAACCCAGTACAACATGTTCAGAAAAAACATGTTGAAGTGGATAGATATTTCATTAAAGATCACTTCAACAAGAGCAATATTTGTATACCCTTTGTGAACTCCCAAGATCAATGTTAGGAGATGAAAGGGAGAGAGATAGAGATCTAAGAGAAGATTAGAAAATTAAGGTTGAGGAAGATAGAGAAGAGAAAACCTGGAATTATTCTTGCTGTCAACCAAGGGGGGTTCCGAGTATATTTATACCCAGACCCAAGGTCGGCCGGCCAAGGGGGCCGGCCGACCCCAATAGAGGCTGAACCGGGTTGGTTCAGCCCCCGAGGGCCGGTTCTTCAGAGAGTGGGGGCTGAACCAGTTGGTTCAGCCCCGTTGTCGCCTCTGTATCTCCCCCGCTGTCTCGTGTACTGACGCCCAAATAGCCGGGCTCCGTCCGGGGGCGTAACATTCTCGTCTCCATCAAAAACCAGCTTGTCCTCAAGGTGGTAATAGGGTAGAGCTCCCGAAACTCCAACAAGTTGACCCAGGTGTTGTGCTCTGCTGTCAGATTCTTCCACTTGACTAGTAACTCAGGATAGTACGCCGTGCCTCGGCGCTTCCACTTGATCAACAGGATGTCTTCAGGGATCGGGTGCAGTTCGCCCGCGCCGGTAGCCTCGGGCAAGAGAGGACTGGGCTGAATAGTGTCGCTGATCTTTTGCTTCAACAAGGAGACGTGAAAAATCGGATGTATCATCGATCCTTCGGGCAATGCCAACGTATAAGCAACCGGCCCAACCCGTTGGGTGATCCGGAAGGGACCATAGTAACGGGGTGCCAGCTTCTGGTTCGTCCGATGTGCCACAGCCAACTGCCGGAAGTGGCGGAGCTTGAGAAAGACCTCATCCCCCACTTGAAACTCTCGATTCGTCTGATGCTTGTCAGCATGTGCCTTCATGCGATCCTGCGTTGTCCGGAAATTCTCGCGCAAAGTGGCGAGTGTGTGGTCACGATCACGGAGTGCACGGTCAACCGCGGCCAATATCGTACTACCCGACTCATAACTGCTAAGTGAAGGAGGAGGACGACCGTACACAACCTCAAAGGGGGTTAGCTTGTTGGCCGAATGGTAGGAAGTGTTGTAACATTACTTAGCCCAATGCAACCAACTCATCCAAGTGCGCGGCTCATCCATAACGAAGCAGTGGAGGTATGTCTCCACGCCCCGATTGAGTACCTCTGTCTGGCTATCTGTCTGTGGATGGTGAGCCGTGCTGAAACGTAAAGAGATCACTTGTAAGCGAAACAGCTCCTTCCAAAAGTTGCCAACGAACGTTGAATCACGATCTGAGATGATTGCCTGAGGTATGCCATGAAGGCGAACAATCTCCCGGGCAAAACGAGCGGCGACAGATTCGCCGGTGTACGGATGGCTCAGCGCGAGGAAATGTCCGTATTTGGACAACTTATCGACCAACACCAAGATGACGGACTTGCCTTTAGACTTGGGCAGGCCATCAATGAAATCCATGGAGACAGTATCCCAAATATGGTGCGGAATCTCCAATGGCGTAAGTAACTCGGCTGGGGAAGTGGACTCATATTTTTGGCGCTGGCAAGTGTCACACCGCTGAACAAATAGCTGGATATCCCGGCGTATTTCTTTCCAAAACACATTGGCCCGCATGCGCTAAAGAGTGCGGAGAACACCGGTGATCACCCGTCGGCGATGAATGGAACTCATGCATCATGACCATCCACCAAGCAGACCATGAGGGAATGATCACGCGACCCCGATAGTACAGCCTGTCATTCTGGAGATGGTAGCCCGGAGCTGTCGCACGCGCCTGGCGCAGATCCTCCACAATAGTCTGCAACTCGCGACCACGCTGCACCTCCTCCTGGATCTCGTCAATGGAATCTAACAATGGTGCAGAAATCTGGGCAAGGGCACCCTCCGGCAAGCGGGACAACGCATCAGCAACCCGGTTGTCCTTCCCTTGTTGGTAGACAATCTCGTAATCATAGCCCATAAGCTTGGTCACCCACATCTGTTGGAGAGGTGAAGAGACCCGCTGCTCCAAGAAGTGTTTGAGACTCTGATGATCCGTCCGGATCTTGAAGTGTCGTCCCAACAGGTAAGGTCGCCACAACGCCACAGCATGAATCACCGCTAACATCTTCTTCCCATACGTGGACAAACCTAGTGTCTGGGGGGCTAACGCCTTGTTGTAGAAGGCTATGGGCCGCCCCTCCTGCATCAGCACAGCCCCAAGCCCCACTCTGGAAGCATCAGTCTCCACGACAAACTCCTTGTTGAAATCTGGAAGTGCGAGGACCGGCGCTGTTGTCATCGCCCTCTTGAGTGCCTGGAAGGCCTCCTCAGCTTCCTCCTGACAGAGGAAGGCGTCTTTTTGCAGCAACTGAGTAAGAGGCCTGACAATCTTGTCATAGTCTCTCACAAAGCGACAATAGTACCCCGTGAGGCCTAAGAAGCCCCACAGTGTCTGAATAGTCTGGAGCCGCGGTCAGGTAAGCATACTCTCAGGCTCTATTTGTTTGGGCGTTTCACTGCTCCGTTTTGGGCAAACGCCGCCGGAAGGAGGGTAAACAAATGAACCTCCGGCAGCGTTTGGTCCGTTTCCACCCGCCCGCCTTGAGAAACGCCCCAAAAAGCTCTGTTTGGAGAAGCCACCTCCCCCCTCCGTTTCGAACCCTCCGTTTCCACCAGCCGGATCGATCCGCTACCGCCGAACCAAATGAACCCTCAATCTTCCGGGGGTCAACCTCGACGCCTTGAGCTGAAACGAGATGTCCCAAGTACTCCACCTCCTATTGACCAAAAGAACACTTAGACCGTTTGGCATAAAGCTGATTCTGGCGGAGAATAGAAAAGACTTCTTCGACATGGGCCAAGTGCTCCTCCCAACTGGCGTTGTAGATGAGAATGTCATCAAAAAAGATAAGCGCAAAGCGTCGTAGGAGCTCCCGAAAGATCTCGTTCATGTTGGCCTGAAAAGTGGACGGCCCCCGGTCAGTCCGTTGGTCATCACCAAGAACTCGTAGTGACCGTCGTGTGTTCGTAAGGCCGTTTTGTGGATATCTTCCTCCCGCATCAGGATCTGATAATAGCCGGATCGCAAATCAAGCTTGGTGAACCACTGTGCGCCGTGTAGCTCATTCAACAACTCTTCAATCAGAGGAATGGGGAACTTATCCTTCACGGTAGCATTGTTCAGTGCGCGGTAGTCGACACAAAACTACCACGAACCATTCTTCTTCTTAACCAAAATAATCGGGGCGGAGAAAGAACTCGTACTGGGGCGGATGATCCCTGCGGCTAACATTTCCCGGACACTGCGCTCGATCTCAGCCTTCTGCATGTTCGGATATCTGTATGGTCAGACGTTGGTAGGCTCTGCTCCCTCCTTGAGCACGATCTGATGGTCCTGAAAGCGCGGTGGTGGGAGCACGGGGCTCCTGAAATATGTCAGTATACCGATCAAGAAGAGACTGTATCTGAACGGGTACCTCTGATGCCCCTGTGTCGGCCGCCTTTATTCCCAACAGCACCGCCATCATGCTTCCTTCCTCGTGAAGCCGCTGAAGACTTCTAACAGATATCTCCTTAACCGGAGATGCTTTGATGCCCTTCAAACAGAACTGCTTCCCGTGTTGTGAGAACTCCATGGTCATGTGATCCCAGTCAAAAGTGACTCGTCGTAGCTGGCGCAGCCAATGCACTCCCAACACCATATTGGAACCACTGATCGGAAGAAGGTAAACATTGGTTCGTCCCGTATAGCCCTGTATGTTGAGCTCCACCTACCTCAATACTCCCTCACACAGCAACTTGCTACCATCGACCACCATAACCTGAAAGGACGCCCATTGATCAACCATGTGTCCCACTCTGCGCGCCACCTCAGGATGGATGAAATTGTGGGTACTCCCACTGTCTATCAAGATCGTCACGTTTTCCCTCTGGATCTTGTCTGCCATGCGCATAGTGAGGGGGCCGTGCAGCCCTCCATCGTCTGTAGCGAAACTCCGAACTCGGGCACGGCCAACTCCTCTGTCAGCTCCAGCTCAGGATCCTCGCCCATCTCCTCTTCCCCATCCTCATGTAGCATGAACACCTGAATCTTCTGCCATTTGTGCCCAGGAACGAACTTCTCGTCACAGTTGAAACACAACCCTTTGTCCTTCCGCGCCCGAAGTTCCGCCCAAGTCAGTCGAGTGACAACCGGCTTGCTTGGACCTTTCGGTTCCTTCCTGACCATGGTCGTGGTGATCGTGGTCGTAGTACGTGTTGTGTTGTGGGTACGTTGCCTGTTGTAGCGTTCTTCCTGTATCCGAGCGAGACTGATCGCATGGTTCAAGCTACGGGGAATGTAAGACTGGATCTCATCCCGCAAATAGTCCTTGAGACCCGACAGAAAACAACTGAGCAGTGTCTTTTCTTCCCATTGTACTCAATTCGCCAACTTTTCAAACTCAGTACGGTATTCCATCACGGTACCCTTCTAACGAAGCTTCTGCAGGAGTGCCTCGAAGTCCTCGTACTCCAACAGCCCAAAGCGAGCGGTGAACCCTTCCACAAAGTCCGTCCAGGGCACATAATCCTTGCCCCTCAAAAACCACTGCACCCACTGGAAAGCATCATCTTCCAGATGGAACGACGCTAACTGCACACACTGTCCTTCGGGGACCTCCTAATAACTGAAGAACAGTTCTGCCTTCTGCAACCACTCCAAAGCGTCGCCGCCACGGAATTTCGAAAAATTCATGTGTGTCAACTTTGGCGGCAAGTACGGCCGCTGGCCGACCTGTCCACGCCATCCCGCCTCCTGTCCATATCCAGTCGGCCTTCTTGGTTCTTCGTGTTCAAAATGCATGCCCGGGAAGCCATGGCGAAACGGTCCCGCCGCCGGAGCACCACCCCACTGCATGTCTCCTCTTGTCGGGTGAGGTAGCAGCCCCTCCCACCCTCCATATGGGGGAATCGGCCACCAACCACCTCTCGCGCCCAAACCGCTCGTGCCGCCCCCACCGGTGCCAAAACCGGCTGTACCAAACCCGCCGGAGCCAATCCCGACTGCTCCGAATCCGCCGGAGCCACCCCCGCCTGCGCCGAACCCGCCAGAGCCAATCTCGGCCGCTCCGACCCCGCCGGGGCCACCTCCGCCTGCGCCTAACCCGTCGGGCCCAATCCCGCCTGTGCCGACCCCGCTGGAGCCGATCCCGCCTGCGCCGATGCCTCCCGTGCTCGATGCGGCTCCCTGCGCGATGCCCGCTGCCCTTGTCGAGCCGGCCTGCCCTCCTTTGGCGCTGATTCGGTGCGGATCGGCGCGTGCAACGGAAGATCCGCCCGGATCCTCCTCCAACACTGTCTTACCCTTCAGATTTTGTGCCAACAACGTCATGATCTCCTCCATTCGAGTGTCGATCCGTTCTTCTAGCCTTTGGATGGAAGTTTTCACGTTTTCCTCGATGGCGGCCACCGAATCCGTCAATCCCATGAGATTTCTAGGGTTTCCAAGCAGCTGATTTCCTCTTGCGTTCGAGTGGTTACCATGGTGGACAAAAGAGCCTCTGATACCAATTGTTAGGAGATGAAAGGGAGAGAGATAGAGATCTAAGAGAAGATTAGAAAATTAGAGTTGAGGAAGATAGAGAAGAGAAAAACCTGGAATTATTCTTGTTTGTCAACCACGGGGGGTGGGGGGGGTGGTGGTGGTGTGGGTGTTCCAGGTATATTTATACCCGGACCCAAGGCCGGCCGGCAAAGGGGGTCGGCCGGCCCCAATTGGCGCTGAACCAGGTTGGTTCAGCCCCCGAGGGCCGGTTCTTCAGAGAGTGGGGGCTGAACCAGTTGGTTCAACGGTTCAACCCCGTTGTCGCCTCCGTATCTCCCCCGAAGGGTTAAGCTGTGATAACTTTACTAACAACACATTCAAGTTGGGAATTATTGACATATACTATTATACTCCCAACTTGAGGGTGTGAGTTGAATATGTGAACTATTTTATTTTCCATTCTAATATTGTCATGTGGTATGTCACGTGTCCCATGTTTGATTGTTCGCCCGAATATATAAGGACTTAAGTCTCTTGTATGTAGACCTATTTTTTCTCTCCGCACAACTATTGCTTGCTAAGGAAACAAAGGAGTTGATTCTCTAGACTTAAAATACTAAATCACTATCAAAGGAATTCTCAAACCGACAGTTTCAAATTAGACAACCTAGGATTGAATAGTTGAATCGTATCTAAACAAACATTTTTTTTATTACCAAATAAAACACCATTGCCGTGTTTAAAAAAAATTATAGTTCTTTAAATAACAAAGCATTTGCGCTAGCACGCCCAAAAAAAAATAAAGCACATGTTTATCAACAACTCCAGAAATTTTTGCAAATACATTGTGAACTTTATTTTACCAAATCTTAAACTAAAAGAATGTGACTAAACAAAAACTACATTTTTTGGTAATTAATATTTGACAAAAGGAATCACATGGGCTGAAGAATTAGAACAACTCATGAATTAAGATTCTTTTGTCCGTGCATCACTATAGCACCATGATACCGTTTCCGACTTTCTTTCCTGAATCTAACTTGAAGGATACAAGGGGCTAAAGGTGCTTCATGCTTATACTCCAAGAGTTAAGACATCATCATAATCATTATAAACACTTCAAATTTTGAGAATAGAACACTCAATAAATTCACCAGAAACCAACAAACATATAGTTTTTCTTATGTGGAAATAATCCAATTTAGCAAGCACTAGAACAAACGCGCCTTCAATAACTAAGCCTTAACATTAAAATAACTTCGCACATAAACTCCATCTAGAAACTACAGATTGAATGCCAAATTGTTCTAACATCAGCTATTTCAAACAAATTTAGTACAGTAGAGTTCATACGAATAAAAAAGAATATTTTTGATAGCAACTTGACCAAAAATATAAATATTGCAAATCTTAGAGCATTCAGCATAGATATTTATAGAAGAAATTCCATCTAAGACTGACTGCCTGAGGTTACTAATTCAAGGGCCTAACTACAGAAAACAGGCAAGACTTTTCAAATGGCACTGGTAGAAGAAAATCAAAATTAAAAAAATAGCTTCAACAAACCTTGGGCCATATTTGAGCAGCCTGAGGAGATGACTGCAAAAACACCATCAAGGGTTTTAATTCTTTTGACAATTCCTTCAATAATCCATCAGCTACTTTACGAGTTGCTTTACAAGACTGAACATCTCCTGTTCGGGAGAGATCTTGCAATGAAGTTTCTAGCTTTTCATGAGTTGACAAGCACCTTATAATAATATTCTGAACCTGCTGAACAGTACCTTGAACCTACCCGCAGACTGAAGTTAGAGCATTATAAAAACATTCATGAAAACAGTAAAAGGGAAAAAACTTTAAATTACAAAAGCATTGCAAAATTGACTTTATCATTAGAAAACTATAATGCTCACTTATCCGTTGAAGTTGCTTTACGGTCTTCTGCTAGTTTGTGTTCAAGTGCCTCATTATATTTCCAGGATAGCTGATTAAAAAGCAACTTTAACGGATATTGGGAGGCCAATCAGATTTAATATTCATACCAAATCTAAAGCCCACCAGTTCTGTTAAAATATTTTTCATTTCCTTAAAACAGAAAATAATAATGTTATGAGAGATCATAGGATGGCTGATAATCATTAGCGCTTCATTGTTAACAGGTTTCCAGAAGAAAACTCGAATTCTAGAAACTTTCAGAAGTATTTAATTGCCAGCCATTATATCGAAACATAAAATATGGATAAACGTAACAAAAGAAAATAGTAGAACAATAATATAGTAAAGAATTTAACAAAATCTGGGCACTTTGATTTAATTATCATGGATTGATATGGAACACTTCGTACTCAAACAAAAAATAGCTATTTAACACTACAATATCAGTGTGATCAACTAGGTGTACTTGATTAATTGATTAAAAAAACCATCAAACTAGAACGGGAAAGAAATATTTTAATTTCTCTTATAGACGGTTCGTTTAGTCATAATTGGGAGTTCGGAATTGACATTCATTTGTCAATTCCAATTTATGATGCTCAGCAGCCCAAAAAATTAGTGGGAATCTGAATTCAATTGAATTCCCATAGGAATTCTTTATAGAGGAAAACACCCCCCCCCCCCAATTCCAACCTCGCGAGGTTTGTATTCTAGATTCCATCGCACGTCCCTGACTCCTCTTCTCTCGCGAGCAGCTGATGACCCTTCTCCCATGGCGGCGGCTGGATCGTCTTCTCCATTGATGACCCCATCGACGACAGCCAACTGTGAAGCCTCCGTCTCTCTCTCTTGAATTCTTGGGCATCGGCGGCAAGGCCCCTAAGCCGATCGCTCCTTTTCTGAACTTCGCTTCCTTAGTCCTCTGGTCCTCCCCAAAGCAATGGCTCATTTCAAGCTGGCAAAGCTCGCACTATTCGCCTCTGTCGAAAGGAAAATCCTTGAGGTTGCGCTTTTCTTCAACCTCGTCAGCGAAGCTGTTCTTCCTCTGGCGCTGTTGTTCTTCCTCTGGCGCTGTTGTTCTTCCTCTGGCGGTTCCAATGGAGTGAAAGTCCATCGTCTTCCTCTTCGTCCGGCGTTCCATCCTCTTCGTCCAGTAAGGATCACAGGAAGTGACTTCAAAATCAATATATTCAAAAAAAATTTTAACAGTGAATAGTTTTTTGTTTCTTAAGTTGCAATCGCTCATTCTTATACATGAATAGCAGCAGAATGCACTAAATCTGAATAAATCGTGATTTATTTTGTGCCAATGTATGTGTGTCAGTGTGGTTCTTTGTATGTATG
Organism: Platanthera guangdongensis; assembly: GCA_039583875.1. Classification (NCBI taxonomy): domain Eukaryota; kingdom Viridiplantae; phylum Streptophyta; class Magnoliopsida; order Asparagales; family Orchidaceae; genus Platanthera; species Platanthera guangdongensis. The sequence continues at coordinate 23,079,110 of CM077162.1, read as the reverse complement.
TGTGTGCATGTGTGGTTGTATGTAAGTGTGTGTTTATGTTTGTCTGTACTTAGTTTATCTTTCAAGTGAGATTGGAATCTTTGTAGGTAGTTCAACGTGATAACATGGAACAACTTCTTTTATTTGGCCGCATGTTGCAAAGAACCATGAAATTTTGCTCCAATTCCAATTCAGATTACGAAATTCCTGCAGTTAGTCGAACAACGGAATTGGAATTGACTTCAATTCCAATTCCTGCGGAAATCAGAATTGGGTCAATTCTAATTCCTGCATCTCAATTGCTGTGAAACAAACAGAGCCTTACAGATTTGACATGACATTCAGAGTTAGAATATAAAACAAGAGGGTCAAAAGCCTTGATGTTATAACTCTATAGGCCAGCTAGTCAATATACGCATACCTCATCCCACTGAAGTTTAGCAATATATGAAGCAGAAGACTTGGATATTGACATATCTGTATGCATGTATGCGATACATGCAATAAAGAGAAATAAGAAACCAGAAATTAACATCAGAGGCTCCCTAAGAAGTGAAAGGTTGTTGAAATTATAGTGCACCTGCAATGGAAAAAATAAATTATAACTTTACTAATGCATGCATTTTTCACGATATATCACATGTATTCAAAATTTCTCAGCTTTTACATATCATGCAAAGATGAATCAAACTGTATTTGATACAAATTTCAATAACACGAAGAAAACTAAGGTTTACCCTAATAATAAATGAAAGATTCGTCAAATTATCTTAAATAAGTGAAAATTTATATATAAATCAATAGACCATCAATTCAAGATATGAGCCTACAAAAAAAAACTGAAGATGATTGAATTTGTTTTAAGTAGATTGTTTATTTCGGTGCGACATTTGTTCTAAATCAAATCAAGAGTAAAATTCAGGAAATCTAGGTTCCCTTTTCTTGTTAAATAATGAAATTAAGCATTGAGATTGTGAGAGCAACTGGTTACATAAAGAGATCAATGCGGTTACTCTGCATTATTTTGGTTAAATAATAAAATCAACTGCTAAGAATAAGAGAGCAACTCGTTAATTAGTTCCATGAAGGTCCATTGCATATCAATCCTTGAAATTGAATTTCTAACAGCTGATTTTCTGTAATAAAGATCTACAGTTAGTACCAATAGAGTGATGACTTGAATGAGGGCAGACGAGCTGGTCATGAATGCATACATATACTGAATCATCTTAGACACAAAATCGAGCAAATAGTTGATACAGGTCATTTACGGGCAGAAACAACAATTGACTTTCAGTTACTTGTCACACAAATATTTCCCTCACATATTGTTTAAGTCTTTAAGACAATTCACTTTTATGATTCTTCATTAGTCAATCTATCGTTTCATACATAGATGCAGAATACTAATGCTAGCTCGACTTAGAGCCCATATCAATGGTATGTGACAAGAGTTGAGCAAAATATAGGATGAACCTAAGCAATAAAAGGAACTAGCAGGAAAATATAACAATGAGAGCATGCTTTAGGAAATCAGATATTGTTATTTCTATTAGAGTTGTTTTGTATTTTATTTTTTATTACTCAAGTAATACCTAATATCCATATTGAATATTATTATTGAAATTTTACTATCCAACATTCTATCAGAGTTAGAAAGGCGTAAAACACGTCTCTCATTTTAAGCTCTTATCTCTTTACCCTTATCTTAAATGAGCTCACCGGACATATCCAAGTCCATTGCATATCAATCCTTGAAATTGAATTTCTAACAACTGATTTTTCTGTAATAAAGATCTATAGTTAGTACCAGTAGAGTGATGACTTGAATGAGGGCGGACGGGCTGGTCAGTAATGGATACATATACTGAATCATCTTAGACACAAAATCGAGCAAATAGTTGATACAGGTCATTTACGGGCAGAAACAACAATTGACTTTCAGTTACTTGTCACACAAATATTTCCCTCACATATTGTTCAAGACAATTCACTTTTATGATTCTTCATTAGTCAATCTATCGTTTCATACATAGATGCAGAATACTAATGCTAGCTCGATTTACAGCCCATATCAATGGTATGTGACAAGAGTTGAGCAAAATATAGGATGAACCTAAGCAACAAAAGGAACTAGCAGGAAAATATAACAATGAGAGCATGCTTTAGGAAATCAGATATTGTTATTTCTATTAGAGTTGTTTTGTATTTTATTTTCTATTACTCGAGTAATACCTAATATCCATATTGAATATTATTATTGAAATTTTACTATCCAACATGCTATCAGAGTTAGAAAGGCGTAAAACATGTCTCTCATTTTAAGCTCTTATCTCTTTACCCTTATCTTAAATGAGCTCACCGGACATATCGAACGAGCAAATACCTTGGTGTTTATTGTTTGCGTATGATATCATTTTGGTCGATGAGACACACGAGGGTGTAAACGTGAAACTTGAATCTTGGCGAGGTACTCTAGAAAAGAAGGGTTTTAGGTTTTGACCGGGGCAAAGGACTATATAGAGCTTAAATTTAGCGGTGCAAGAAGGACGGATGACTTCGTTATTAAGTTAGGTGATCAAAATATTTCCCGCAGTGAGTGTTTTAAATATCTTGGATTGATAGTTCAAAAAATGGAGGTGTTGACAAAGATGTGATACATAGAATCCAAGCAGGTTGGTTGAAGTGGAGAGGCGCGTCATGAATCTTATGTGATCATAAAGTACCATTAAAAGTTAAAGGCAAGTTATACCATAGTGCAATTAGACCGGCGAAGCTTTATGGTTCTGAGTGTTGGGAAGTGAATTGTCTAAATGAGCAAAAAATGGGAGTTGCGGTGATGAGAATGCTTAGGTGGATGTGTGGATACACGAGACTGGATAAAATTAGAAATGAATGTATCAGGGATAAGACAGGAGTGACACCAATTGTAAGGAAGATGCGAGAAGCTCTACTAAGATGATTTGGACACATACAAAGGAGACCATTAAAGGCATTTGTTAGGCGTTGTGAAAGTTTAGTCACAAGAAATGTTAAATGGGGGAGGGGAAGGACCGATAAAGACTTGGAATGAAACTATAAGGAAAGACATGATGTACTTAGGCATTAGTGAGATTATAACTATGTTGGGTTTCTCTATGAGGATGGCACAACGCTTGTGCACGCAGCGGAAAAATAAACATCAAGAAAACTCAAAAGAAATGGGATCGTGCCATGACAGTTGAATCAAGAAGTAAACACACAACTAGGCAAAAATTACCTCGGTGGCGTTGAGTCACAACTCAACGGAGATGCTCCAAACTTTGTGTTCCTGCTGGTGGCGAGTTGTACGTGGAATAATGTCCACGTTTCTGCAGAAGTCCACACGAGCGGGAGAACACCGGGCTTTCCGTCGCACGGAAGATCGGGAAGAACGATGACCGCACCTTGCTGTTCCACGGACTGCTAGGTCCGCGCCAGGAAGAGCAACACCAGCGACGATCGCCGGAAATGAGGAGGTCGACGGAGCGAACACGGCGGCGGCGGAACCCTTCCGTCGGCGGCGGGATTCGGGATCGGCGAACGGAAAGGCGGAACGGCTTCCGTCGTTTTCGATTCGATCGGCTGTCAAAAGCATGTATTCCCCGAAAACCCTAAGTGTCCCTTTTATACCGAAGGCATAAAAGACTTAGGAAAATCGCTATCCGCAGACCACCCAGAAATAGGGTTCAGAATCGGCGAGTATCAATCGGCGAGAGTCGGCGAGAATCGGCGAGAATCGATCAGCGAGCATCACCATGGATCGGCGAGAATCAGAGTACAATACTCGACGATTCTCGCCGATCGTCGAGCCTCACTTGATGATACACGTCGAATCTCGTCGACCGTCGAGCCGCGGTCGACGATACTTGTCGAATTCGTCGATCGTCGAGAATCAGCATATTGATTCTCGACGATTCTCGTTGATCGGCGAGAATCAGAGAGACGATTCTCGCCGATCGGCGGGAATCAGAAAGACGATTCTCGACGAATGTTATCGACCCTCGGACGACAATCCTTACCAGCCCTCCAAGGCAACATTTGCCCAACCCGATGATTCTTTAAGGCAACACCTTGCCCACAACCCCATTCAGATCGGTGATTGGCAACCTTTACCAACACAGTCAATCATCCAACTTCTCCACATCTCTTATGTGCGACCCTGCAGGCTCATATCGCGTTGGCAGTGAGATTACATGTTTGATCACTTCCAGATCACAATGGTAACTCCAACAGACTCACACTTGATCTCGAAAGTATCAAAGCAAAAACCTCACAAACAATGAGCGGCATCTAGCAATGCATCATTGCTACCCAAGCAATAAGAGTTTATAACTCATAAGCCTTTTATGACCAATGTATCAGCGTTGTCTTTGTCCCTTTGTCCCTTACATCCGGAAAGAACTAGAGGCATGGACCGTGTCACCCTCGTAATAGCTCAATCCAAGTTTCTTGATCCAGGACGGACTTCCAGAGAATGGTGAGTCCAATATCACATATTGACTCAACCAAGCATGATCATGCATTTCTCAGTCCAGTTCCATCAAGGGGCCCATGGATGCAACTCCTGTCATATAGGAGGACAAATCTCATATCTGCTCACACACAAACACCCAAATGATTCGTAACATGCCCAACAACCACCTTTATCATCAACCTTTCTCAAGGAAAACTTTAGATGGCATCAAAGCACGCTCTTCCTCACTTGATGAATGTTGTGACTTCAAGTCAAAGGATCACAACACCATTGTCAATTGAGACCTACTCGTGACACGATTGGATGACAATCCACAGAGTAGTCTCAGGTTGGGTCTGTCCAGTACAACTTGTTCACTAACAAGTACCCACGTGATGACTTGATATCACAATATCATGACCTGTGAGAACCGGTCATCAGTCAACACACGTGCTAGTCTTCATGTACCATCATCACCCTTAGCTTCTATGATGATACTCGACCAGGGACCTTTAAGAATGAAGCTTCAAATAAATCATAGGCTCTCACATTCAAGTCACGTACTTGATGTCCCATGGAAGCGAACATTCTAAGGGTATTTATTATGTTAACATTTAACTATCATATAGAAAAAGACATAATAAAAGAACTTGCCATTAATTGTAAAAGAAAAACTAGGTACACAGTTCATCATATGAACAAATAGCCAACAAAATACAAGATTACATGCAACCCACAAGATTCTCACTAGAGTTGATCATTTAGGTATCGTATACCCATCGATCTAGTATGACCATCATGCTTTCTCTGCGCAAGAGGCTTTGTCAGTGGATCCGCAATGTTCTCCTCAGTCGGCACTCTGCAAATGTTTACATCTCCTCGTTCGACAATCTCACGAATAAGATGAAACCGCCGCAGTATGTGCTTGGAGCGCTGATGGGATCTAGGTTCCTTAGATTGTGCAATTGCACCATTGTTATCACAGTAGAGAACTACGAGACCAACAATGCTAGGAACTACATCAAGCTCGCCGATGAATTTCCTAATCCATACAGCCTCTTTCGCCGCATTAGTTGCTGCGATATACTCGGCCTCTGTTGTAGAATCAGCAACTGTCTCTTGCTTGGAACTCTTCCAACTCACAGCTCCTCCATTCAGGCAAAACACAAAATCTGACTGAGACTTGGAGTCGTCTCTATCAGTTTGGAAGCTAGCATCCGTGTAACCACTTACAACGAGCTCTTCCTCTCCACCATACACCAAGAACACGTCCTTAGTCCTTCTCAAGTACTTCAGGATATTCTTGACTGCAATCCAGTGACACTCACCGGGGTCTGACTGATACCTGCTAGTCATGCTCAAAGCAAAGGAGACATCAGGCCGAGTACATAACATCGCGTACATGATTGATCCAATTGCCGAAGCATATGGAATCAACTTCATGCGGTCCTTATCTTCACAAGATTTTGGATACTGGTCCTTAGAGAGATTCACACCATGAGACATGGGCAAAAATCCTTTCTTGGACTCAAGCATGTTGAACCGCTTCAACACCTTTTCGATGTCCGTACTCTGGGTCAAACCCAGCAACTTCTTCGATCTATCTCTATAGATCTTAATACCGAGTATATAAGTCGCTTCACCCAAATCCTTCATTGAAAAGCAGTTCCCTAGGTTGTTCTTAACAACCTTCAGGGTAGGAATGTCATTCCCAATCAACAGTATGTCATCTACATACAATATCAGGAAGACAACAATGCTCCCACTGATTCGCTTGTAAACACAAGGCTCATCTTCATTCTTGATGAAACCAAACTCTTTGATTTTCTCATCAAAACGAAGATTCCAACTTCGAGAGGCCTGTTTCAGTCCATAAATGGACTTATTCAGCTTGCATATTTTAGTGGCTTCATCTGGGGATACAAAACCCTCGGGTTGTGTCATATACACTTCCTCAAGGAGGTTTCCATTAAGGAAAGCCGTTTTGACATCCATCTGCCAGATCTCGTAGTCATAATACACAGCAATAGCAAGCAATATCCTAATGGACTTCACCATAGCAACAGGGGAAAAGGTCTCATCATAGTCAATACCATGAATTTGCTTGAAACCCTTAGCCACCAGTCGCCCTTTGAATGTCTGTACATTCTCATCCATGTCGGTCTTCTTCTTGAAGACCCACTTGCACCCTATGGGTCGTACCCCTTCAGGTGGTTCCACCAAGTTCCAAACTTGGTTTGCATACATGGAGTCCATTTCGGATTTCATAGCCTCAAGCCATTTGTCGGAGTCCGGTCCATTCATAGCCTCTTGGTAGGTTGTTGGTTCATCATCATGATCCATAAGCAACACATTACTTATTTGAGACACGAGAAATCCATATCTCTCAGGCTCAAACCTCGGTCTACCAGATCTACGTAGGACTTGTGTTCCCTGAGCAGGTTCTCTAGCTACAACATCTTGTAGTCCTGTCTCAGAATCCAATTCCGGTTCATTCACTACATGTGGTTCTTGAACTTCTTCAAGCTCTACCTTTTCAGTCTTTCTTGATAAGAACTCTTTCTCCAAGAAGACACCAGTACTTGCGACAAACACTTTGCCCTCAGACGGTAGGTAAAAGTAATACCCTTTCGTTTCCTTAGGATATCCTACCAGATAACATTTATCCGATTTGGGTTCCAGCTTGTCAGACATTTGACGTCTCACGTATGCCTCACAGCCCCAAATTTTAATGAACGACATACTAGGACGCTTCCCAGTCCATATCTCATATGGTGTCTTCAGAACCGTTTTCGTTGGAGCGCGATTCAATGTCATTGCATCAGTCTCTAAAGCAAAACCCCAAAAGGAAACAGGCAAGTCTGCATGACTCATCATCGAACGTACCATGTCTAACAGAGTACGATTTCTCCTCTCAGACACACCATTATGTTGTGGTGTTCTAGGTGGAGTGAGCTGTGATACAATACCACACTCTTTCAGATGATCACGGAACTCATGACTCAGGTATTCGCCACCTCGATCAGGTCGGAGTGCTTTAACCCTTTTACTCAACTGGTTTTCTACTTCATTCTTGAACTCTTTGAACTTTTCAAAGGTCTCGGATTTGCACTTCATAAGATACACATATCCGTATCTACTGAAATCATCAGTAAATGTAACAAAGTAGAAAAACTCACCTCTAGCCATGGAACTCATGGGTCCGCATACATCACTATGTACAACACCCAAGAGATCCTCAGCCCTCTCAGTATAACCAGTGAAAGGAGCTTTAGTCATCTTGCCTAACAAACAAGATTCGCATCGCTCAAATGATTCATAATCAAATGAGTCCAAAAGTCCATCTCTATGCAGTTTGGATATGCGCTTCTCGTTGATATGGCCCAAACGACAATGCCAGAGAAAAGTAGGAATCGAGTCATTTGTTCTTAGTCTTTTATTATTTTCTACATTACAGATCAGATGGTCCAAGTTCAAAACATAAAGACCATTAAACAATTGGGCTGCAGCATAACAAACATCATTCTTAAATATAGAACAACAATTGTTCTTAATTATAAAAGAAAATCCAATCATGTCCAAATATGAAATAGATATAATGTTTCTAGTTATGGCCGGAACAAAATAACAGTTATCTAGTTCTATTACAAGCCCACTGGGCAAAGAAAGACGATAAACCCCTACGGCTACAGCAGCAACTCTTGCTCCATTGCCGACGCGGAGGTGCACCTCCCCTTTACTCAGCAATCTTCTCCTTCCCAGAATCCCAGTTCCTGCACATTTGTACAAATGTGAGAACCACATCCGGTATCCAATACCCAAGATGAAGGAGCAGAAAGGTTTATCTCTATAACGTAAACATTTGAAGCGAAAGTCATACCTCCCTCAATTTCTGCAGACCCTCAATGTACGAAGGACAGTTCCTCCTCCAATGACCAGCCTTGCCACAGTGGTGGCATTTCCCTTCCTTCACCGTGCTTTTCTTTTTCATCAGTGCAGAAGACTTGGGCTCAAGATATGACTTAGGTCCCACCTTCGTCTTCTTGGAACCCTTGGCCTTGCCCTTGCCCTTATGCACCATCAGTATGGGGCTGGCAGGCTTGGCCTTCTTCATATTGATTTCGGCAGTTCTCAACATGCCTAGGAGTTCGGACAGTGTCTTGTCTATTTCATTCATGTTGTAGTTCAAGACGAACTGCTCATAACTGTCCGGCAACGATTGCAGGATCAGATCCGTGGCCAACTCTTGACCAAGAGGAAAACCCAGCCTTTCAAGATTCTCTATATACCCAATCATCTTGAGTACGTGAGTCCCTACTGAGTCTCGAACTCCCATCTTGCACTGAAACAACGCTTTTGTGATGTCGAACCTCTCTTGACGAGCCTGCCCTTGAAACATTTTCTTGAGATGCTCGTCAATCTCCTTGCACCCCATGTTCTCATGTTGCTTCTGAAGCTCAGAGTTCATGGTGGCAAGCATAAGGCATTCGACATCCAAAGCATCGTCAGTATACTTCTTATAAGTATCCTTCTCAGCACGGGAAGAGTTCCCGGTCGGCACCTCGGGGGCTTCTTCTTCCAAGACATAGAGCTTTCGCTCCTGCCTGAGAACAATTCTCAGGTTCCTGTACCAGTCCATGTAATTTGTCCCACTGAGTTTATCCTTCTCAAGGATGGCTCTCAGAGACAACATGGAGTGTGAAACACTTGCCATGGAATTCTACAAGAATTTATGCAGAATAAAATCAGTATCAAAATTTCAAATACAATTTATTTTAATTTGGACTTCAATTAAAATACTCTCACTATTTTATTCGAAATGATAGCCCTCACTAACAATTCGGAGTGTTCATGCGAGCTACTCTCTTAGTGGACAAGATCCGTATTTCACCAACACTATGAGTCCGCTTTGGCGTTCCTCTCACGATGCGGTTATTTAGGTAGGCAACGCTTGCCAATTGCATGCTCATGCAATTCTTGTATGGTTGGTGAATAACTCCTTATTCGCATTCATCATATGGTGCATTCCAATCATATGCCTCTAGGCACTCAACCTTTGAGGTCACCTAGTTAAGTATGACCCGATGTCGACAGTGGAATATCACAATTATCCGCTCGCACCTTTACCAAGATAGATTAATGCACCTTGCTTTGGCAAGCCCACACTTCATCGATCGAGGCAGGAAGAGTGTCATCCATCGGAAGGCATCCGAACACTTAATATTTGATGAAGTGATTTTCAATTATAGGTTAACAATTAACCATGATCAACATTTGATCAATGTGCACATCCAAAGAAAAACAATTCTAAACCACATGCATCCCTTATGTGCACATCCTAACACCATCAACAATTGATAGAAGGAAGAGATAAATCTGAACATCCGGAAACTTCCAAATCCTCAGATTTACATGAATTGGACAAGGCAAAGACAACTCAACTTAAAGCAGTAGACAAGCTCATCTCTCTTTGTTGGATTCAAAATTCAAAACAAAATCGAGTGATGGTTACTGGTAAGGAGATCACAATTTCTAACAATTAGAAATTCCACGCAATTCCAGAGGTTCCTGGCGGGGAACCAAGACTAAATTTAGACATTTAGAACACTTCTAAATCCCTAGGTTTACACGCACTGGAATAACAAACTTCCAATACAACGATCATGGCAAACCCAAAAGAAATGGGATCGTGCCATGACAGTTGAATCAAGAAGTAAACACACAACTAGGCAAAAATTACCTCGGTGGCGTTGAGTCACAACTCAACGGAGATGCTCCAAACTTTGTGTTCCTGCTGGTGGCGAGTTGTACGTGGAATAATGTCCACGTTTCTGCAGAAGTCCACACGAGCGGGAGAACACCGGGCTTTCCGTCGCACGGAAGATCGGGAAGAACGATGACCGCACCTTGCTGTTCCACGGACTGCTAGGTCCGCGCCAGGAAGAGCAACACCAGCGACGATCGCCGGAAATGAGGAGGTCGACGGAGCGAACACGGCGGCGGCGGAACCCTTCCGTCGGCGACGGGATTCGGGATCGGCGAACGGAAAGGCGGAACGGCTTCCGTCGTTTTCGATTCGATCGGCTGTCAAAAGCATGTATTCCCCGAAAACCCTAAGTGTCCCTTTTATACCGAAGGCATAAAAGACTTAGGAAAATCGCTATCCGCAGACCACCCAGAAATAGGATTCAGAATCGGCGAGTATCAATCGGCGAGAGTCGGCGAGAATCGGCGAGAATCGATCAGCGAGCATCACCATGGATCGGCGAGAATCAGAGTACAATACTCGACGATTCTCGCCGATCGTCGAGCCTCACTTGATGATACACGTCGAATCTCGTCGACCGTCGAGCCGCGGTCGACGATACTTGTCGAACTCGTCGATCGTCGAGAATCAGCATATTGATTCTCGACGATTCTCGTCGATCGGCGAGAATCAGAGAGACGATTCTCGCCGATCGGCGGGATTCAGAAAGACGATTCTCGCCGATCGGCGGGAATCAGAAAGACGATTCTCGACGAATGTTATCGACCCTCGGATGACAATCCTTACCAGCCCTCCAAGGCAACATTTGCTCAACCCGATGATTTTTTAAGGCAACACCTTGCCCACAACCCCATTCAGATCGGTGATTGGCAACCTTTACCAACACAGTCAATCATCCAACTTCTCCACATCTCTTTTGTGCGACCCTGCAGGCTCATATCGCGTTGGCAGTGAGATTACATGTTTGATCACTTCCAGATCACAATGGTAACTCCAACAGACTAAAGATAGGGCACAACGGCATCAAAGGATCCATATAGCCTACCCCACTATAGTGGGATAAAGGCTTGAGTGTTGTTGTTGATGACCGTGCTTGCCAACTACGAAGGATCTCATTGTATGCCACCATTCTCACACGGATTCCACCGCCATAGCCCCTCCATCTCCTTGGCCACTACGTCCCTTTATCCTCGCAACTGAGGGACGTCGGTATTCACACGAAATGATTCTACCACTTTCAGCAACCAGCAATGAAGCCCTTTGGTGGTTGAGTAACAATTCCTTTACCATTCGATCTCCTCCATTCTTTGAGGAGATGGCGTCCACTCCTCTGCTCTAGCATTTTTCTTGAATTTTTCATGGTCCAGTGGATGGATCGTGTGTTTTTTCGGTCTAGGGTTTCCTTTGAATGTTTATCTTTCTTTGGTAATCTCTTGATTTTTATTCTAGATTCATCATGTCAGGTGTTGCTGACTCTCGAATTAATTATACTATCACTGGAACTACCCGGGCTAGTCACGATCATAACGCCTCTCAAATTGCCACCATACGATACGATTAAATGATTCCAACTATCTAATATGGTATCGTTTTATCACATTGGCACTGAAAAATCAACGACTATTTGGATATCTGGAAGGGAGCACCAAGGAACCTGTGAAGACTTAATCAAATTGGATACAATGAGAATCAAAGAAATCCTACTCATGCAATGGCTTATGAATTCCATGCAAGAATCCATTGCTCATAACTATTTATTCTTCGACATTGCAACAAATATCTGGATGGGAGCAGAGTCCACCTACTCCCGCGAGGAAAGGCCTTTAGATATTAGTTGAGACGGAAGACATTCCCTTCAGCGTGGTGATCACCTTCCCTCAATATAGTACTTGGAGTTTACTCAACTTTACCAAGAGTAAAATCACTTTGATTCGCACATTCGGGTGTCCCCCGAGGGCGAAGTATTTGTCAGAGCTCGGGAATAACACAACTAGGTATTTGAGTTCTTACATGGTCTCCATCAAGACTTTGATCAGATCAGTGTTCAGATACTCAGGCGATGCAGGATACCATCTCTGCCAAAAGTATATGGTATCCAACAACATGAGTTCAATCGGAGACAGACAAGCTCCCAAACACAGTTCTTGAACAATCTACACTTATTACCATTCAACATAGTTTAGGTAGTCGGACGACATGCGGCCTTAAACTAAAGTCTACAAACTACGACCACTTGGATTATAATTATTGTGGCACAGGACGCCACACCTGGGATACGTGCTACAAGTTCCAAATCTTTCCACAGCAGAGAGGGGGATTGACACCACGAGGTGGTTGTGGGTAGGGAAGATCTCAGGGCAGGCCGGCTCATACTCGTTCTGCTCTTCTTACTGACGTCTCGGAGGATAGCTCACTTGATATTGTATGTTCTGAACCCTCTGTTCAGGATTCTCTCTTTGTTGAAGAGAAGCAAGCTTTTTGACGTTTAATGTATGGTCACCCTACTGAGCTAATCGCTTCATCATCACCTTATGCTCACGCAAATATACCAAATGCTTATTCTGCGTCCACCCTCCCTTACACTCACTGAATTATAGACTCTGGAACCACTTACCACATGACTAGCTCTTATTCAAGTTTTGTGTGCTACTTACCTTTGTCCTATAAGATAAAATGAGCATTGAAGATGGTTTTGTTTTCTTTATAGTAGGAAAGGGATCCATCCTTGTCCTTCGCTTACTCTGTCATATGTTCTTCATGTTCAAAACTTTATTCATAATCTTCTTTCCATTAGTCATTTAACCAATTAAACGAACTACTCAATGAAATTATTTAGTTTTGTGCATTTTAGGACCTGAAAATGGGAAAGGTGTTTGGCTCCAGTAGATTGTGTGATGATCTCTACGCGTTTGATTCGTTCAGTTATGTCAACAAACTTTGCATATAACATGTCTCCAATTTTGAATTCTTAGCATCTTCTCTTAAAACATCATTTTATCTCTACTATGAAACAAATATTTCCTGTTGTAAATGCTCTTGTTTTTGAAACATTTGCGTGAGATGTATATGAAGTAAACATTGTAATGCTTTGTTTATTCGTGTTCCTTTGTCTACACTACTATTTTTGTTGTTATTCATATTGATGTTTGGAGACCTTGTCTCGCAGTTTCTATCGTTGGTTGTCTTTGGTTTGTAACATTCGTAGATTATATTTGATAAGAAACAAAAATGAAGCATTTTTTTTAAAAGATGATATTCACTCGGTTCAATACCAGTATTAAAATTTTACGTTGTGACAATGGTTGTGAGTACACTGATTCTATGTTTGAGAAATATTCTTGATGGCATTGGGATTATACAACAAACTTCTTGCATCTGCTCTCCAACCCAAAACAGTATTGCATAGTGAAAGAATTGTTTAAAATTTTCATGTCACTCACTTGCTCAGGATGTGCATTCCAAAATATTACTAGGGCAAAGTTGTTCTTAGTACAACTTATCTTATTAACAGTATGCTCCCCTTGGTACTTGGGAACCCCCTCCCCCTCCCCCTCGATACGATCCATTTTGGGCTACCCGCTGCCTCGGCACGTCCATCCTAGGCTACCCGCTGCTTGGCACGCTGATCCATAGTCGGACCCAACATAATGACACGATGATCCATCGTTGGACCCAACAATGAAACGTATCAGGGTCGCTACCCATACACCCCAACCCGTCTCCGAACCTGTTCTCAGCGTGACGGGTTGTTAAGATCTGGGATCGCACCCCCGACCTCCTTAATAAAGACTTCTTGATAAAGACTTGCTAGGAATCTTTATCAAGGAGGTCGGGGGTTCGATCCCCGGCCTCAACAACCCACCGCGCTGAGAAGTGAGAACAGTGCGGAGAGGGGTTGGGGTGTATGGGTCACAACCCTGATACAGTTCATTAATGGGTCCGACTATGGATCGGCGCGCCGAGCAGCGGGCAGCCAAGGATGGATGTGTCGAAAAGCGGGTAGCCCAGAATGGATCGTATCATATTGCACTTTTATGATATGATCTATTTCGAGCTACCCATTGGTAGGCACGTCCATTCTGGGCTACCCGCTGCTCGGTGCACTAATCCATAATCGGACCCAACATAATGGCACGGTGATCCATAGTCGGACACAACAATGAACCGTATCAGGGTCGCGACCCATACACCCCAACCCGTTGTCGCACTATTCTTGCGCGGCGGGTTGTTGAGGCTGGGGATCGAACCCCCGACCTCCTTGATAAAGACTCCTAGCGAGTCTCATCACCAACTGAGCTGCACTTTTATGATACGATCCATTCTGGGCTACCCGCTGTTCGGCACGTCCATCCTGGGCTACCCATTGCTCGGCACGCCGATCCAAAGTAAGACCCAACATAATGGCACAGTGATCCATAGTCGGACCCAGCAATGAATCGTATCAGGGCCGCAACCCATACACCTCAACCCGTCTCCACACTTGTTCTCAGCACGGCGGGTTGTTGAGCTCGGGGATCGAACCCCCGATCTACTTGATAAAGACTCCTCCTAGCGAGTCTCATCGGCTCAGTTGGTGATGAGACTCGCTAGGAGTCTTTATCAAGGAAGTCGGGGGTTCGATCACCGGCCTCAACAACCAACCGTGCTGAGAACAGGTGCAGAGACAGATTGGAGTGTATGAGATGCGGCCCTGATCCGACTATGGATCGCCGACTCGTCGTGCCATTATGTTGGGTCCGACTATGGATCAGTGCGCCAAACAGCGGGTAGCCAAGGATGGACGCGAAGAGCAGCGGGTAGCCCAAAATGGATCATATCACCCCCACCCCACCCACATTCCCTTTTTAGTGCTACCCAGGTGTCTCTTACTCAAATACTTGCCCAGGCTTTTTGGGTGCATTTTGTCCATGTCCATCACAAAACTAAATTTGATTCTAGGGCTTTGAAATGTATATTCATTGGGTACTTTGCCACTCAATAGGAGTACAAATGCCTTCATTCCTTTACCAAAAGATCTTAATCACCATGGATGATACTTGTGTGAATTTAAAGCCTACTATGTGCCCTCACTTTGGAGGAAATTCTTGGGATATGATGTATCTTGCCGAGGAAAAACAATTGGGTGTTCTTTGTCATGCAGAACTCTCAAGGAACTATGGAAAGGGACAGGGCTAGATTGGTAGTTATAGGCTATGTAGAAACCCTTGGGATCGACTATCAGGAAATTTTGCTCATGTCGTAAAGATGAATTCTAGAGGGGTTCTATTATCTTGTGTTGCTTGTAAAAGATGGTGTCTAAGCATATTAAATGTGAAGAATGTGTTTCCTAATGAAAATTTGGAAGAGGAGGTATATATGTCTATCTCGAGGCTTACACTGAAGAGATCTGAGGGAAAAGTCTAAAGTTGAAGAAGACACTACATGGGCTGAACCAATCTCCTAGAGTTTTGTTTGGGACATTTTACAAGGTCATGACATCACTTGAACATAATTAAAGTAATGTCAACCATACACTGTTTCTCAAGAACAGGATGGGTAAACTAACTGTTCTTATTGTCTATGTGGATGATATCGTCATAACATGGGTGATACAAATGAGATCTAAATCCTAAAATAAAAATGGCAAAAGATTTTTTAATAAAAGAACAGGAAAAAACTTAGATACTTATTAGGTATTGAAGTCGCAAGTTCAAAGCATAAGATCTTTATTTCACAAAGAAAATACATCCTGGATTTACTTAAGAAGATGGGAATGAGTGGGTGTAAATCGAGCAGACACACCAATTGAATTCAACTGCAGTCTGGGAAAGAATGATGGGTAAATCATTATAGACATATCATGTTTTCAAAGATTGGTGGGGAGATTGATATATTTGTAATATACCTATATATCTCTTATGCAGTGGGAGTAATCAATCACCACTGACCCGCCATTTGGATGTTACCCATGGAATTCTAATATATCTCAAGACTTCTCCTACTAGCGACATCTTATTTACCCCCAATGTTGGATTGAAGATTCAGATTGAAATATATATTAAGGCAGATTGGGTTGGGTCTATTGAAGATCAAAGATCCACTTTTGGGTATTGCCCCCTTGTTGGTGGAAACATTGTCGTTTGGAGGAGCAAAAAACATGTTTCCTAATCTAGCGTTGAAGTAGAATTCAGAGTTATGGCTTATGAAATTTGGGAAGCCTTATAGCTACGCTACATGATGATTGATGAGTGATCATGGTCTTACTGAGGAAGGATCCATCGGGCTAGACTATGACAATAAGACACTTATCAGCATCGCAAACAACCTTATTCATATGATTGCACCAAAGCACATTGAGGTGGGCATACATTTTATCAAAGAGAACATTGAGAGAGGACAAAGAGGTATGGTGTTATACCGTTTGTTCTTTCAGAGAGACAACTCGTTGATGTTCTCACAAAATGGTTGAGTGTGAATACCTTTGGGAAGATCATGGGCAATGAGAATGACAAACATTTCACATCCAACTTGAGGGGGAGTGTTAAAATTATTTTGTATTTTATTTTCTATTTCTCGTGTAATACTTAATACCAATGTATTTTACTTCTATATACATATAGGAGCGGTCCATATTTTTTATCCAACAATTTCCTTTACAGTTACAGAGTTAAAAAAAATCAACATTGACCATTTCAAAATTTAAAGATACTTTGATCATTTTAACTTCTTAAAAAGATGGATATATTCTAGAGTTGTTTGAGAACATCAAAACCCTCACGATCAATATGGACTGCTTTTTTGTCTTTGCCATGAGACTATCTTAAACAACCATAGCTAGCCTGTCACTGTGGTAGCCAAGATTGAACCACAACTTAAGTAAAACACTAGGATCTTACATTCCATTAAGTGATCCAAAGTCTAATTTTTCTTTTCTTGCCTGGTAAGCAAACAAGCAAAGCAGATCCTTTGCCTTCATCACTCCAAGGAATTCGTAACTGAAGTCGAGGTGAACAAACCATTCATTTCCACCCAAAAATGGTTTTCACCAAATGCTCACTTGTTTATCCAGACACAAAAGGAAGAATCAAACTGATTGTAGTCATATGTTTGCTAGTAAAGTCGGCTCTAATGTTAATTTGAATAAAAATGCAAAATATACTTCATAAATATTCATCATGAAATATAAATCACTTTTCATGTTCTAAAATATTATTACTGCGCATTCCTATAAGGATTAATCGAGAGTTTCTTATCATTTCACCTGCTAAAAAATTTGTGCAATCTACATGCCTAAAAGCAACATATCTATAGGAAACCCACAGGGAAAATTATTATATTCACTGGAAGAAAAAATGATTAAAAATGGGAAAAAAATATTTTGACACACCTGAAAATAGATATTATGCTCAGGAACAACATTGTTCTTTTCCAGAACAGCCACAGGCCTGCCAACAATGTCTAGATGCGAATATTTTATCTGCACATGATATACCCATTAGTTGCAAACATACGAATAATAAATAAGCTCATGCAAATTACAACAAAACAAAAACAGCAAGGTCAATTAGGACTATAAATAACCTCGTTCCATTGCTTGGTCTGAATTGGAACTGAAACAGAAATTTCATCGGATCCTTCTGGTAAAACAACCTGCACAAATAAATATTCATCTTTTCACAGTTGGTAAGAACCAATTTCTAATGGTTATTACAAACTATATAGCTAAAGCTGAAATAATTAAGATGTGGATATTAAAGCTGAAAATTTTACAATAATATTGACAACACATGACACTCTAGAGCCTAATAGTAGAAAGATCAATAAGCCGCAAATATATTTGAGCAAGACATCAAACAAGATTGCCGATTGCCGCTTTAACTACTCCATTAACCTTCTAATTGTACTTGAGAGAAGGAGAAAAGAGCTGGTTTGTTAATTCCTTTCAAAACAACCATGAGGCTTGAGCAGAACCCAGACAAGTGGGATCTCCAAAATTCAAAATGTTAAATAGTATCTTTTTGACATGCAACATGAGGTGCTCTATAGAACATCAATAATAATGTGATCCATCAGAAATTAATCACAGAGATGAGACACTACTGAAATTAAATATATATATATATAACTAAATTGAGGTGTGGTCCCTAAATTTAACCTTTTCATGAAAATAGCTTTTCCTGATTCAATTTTATCAGATTTCTCCGGAGAGATACCATTTTATAATTCAGTAATTCAACACAAGCAAAAAAGGTCAAGCATATTGATTCAACTAAAAAAATTTAAAATTTAAAAGCCAACTCCAGCATTTTATTCCTGCAATACATTAAAATAGATTAGATTAGATCAGCAAGCTTAGATTAGAAAAGTCAGAACCTTTTTCTCATAAATACAAAAAATATAAAAAAATCGTATCCCAACAATTATCTGGCCATGACAGTAAAAAAAATATGAAAAAAAGTCTGCATTGAGAAAGCACTGCTACTTGAGATAATGTCAGTAAAAAAATATTGCATGAAGTTCTTCATTAGAATAAGCAAAGACTATCAACCCTCAGGAAATCAACTAATTAAACAATTCAAAAAGTGAATATATAAACAATTCAAAATTTTATAGATAAAACCATGTTCAATAAAAACTAATACTAAATTACCAGAATATATAAATCTAAAAAGAGCTTCAAATGAGTATAAATTAGATGTATGCGTCTTCCCTAGATCAAGAGTGATTATTTCAAATATGTGGATGACAAAAAAAGAAATGTTTCTGCTATGCCACAATGATGTACGCAAACCATAGCTGCAATTCTATACTAATTGCAAGGCAGGAGTTGTGATGGAGATCGATCGCGCCACATTGGGTGATTTATCATTATCGGCATTTTTGGATCGTCGGACGAACGATCGGTGCCCACAAGTGTGACCGACTTACATTTTACTATTTTTAATGTATTTTCTTTTATTTTTCTGGCTTTGCTTTGAAAGTTAGGTTAGGCTATTCGATCGGGAGATTAGGGTTGTAGGATACTCTTAACTTAAATCGCAAAACCTCAAACTATATGATGACTTAAGCATGGTTTATTTTCCGAGCCTTCATCCTTTGCTTTCCCAACATCGGTATTATAGGATAAAGGAGTGTTTATTATGTTTCCAACTCTATCCTAGTGGATCATTGATTTCGGTATTATAGGATAAAGGAGTGTTTATTATGTTTCCAACTCTATCCTAGTGGATCATTGATTTCGGTGTAACAAACCACAGGAGTAGATAAGAATGGTTTTACCTCTTATACCCCTTAGTTTAGTAGGGATAGAGGCAGTCATGTTGATGGTTCCCTATCCTCTATTTCTACAAAGGCATTATTATCCATTATTATCCATTGAAATCAAAGAAATTACTATCCATTGATGATTCCCTATCCTCTATTTCTACAAAGGCATTATTATCCATTGATTTTGATGTAACGAACCACATGAGTAGATAAGAATGGTTTTACCTGTTATACCCTTTAGTTTAGTAGGAAAAGAGGCAGTCTTGTTGCACCGACATCGACACGGGACACGCGATACGACACGACATGACACGCGACTCGTCAATTCTCAAAAAAATATCATATTCCGACAAGCTGGGACACGTATATTAAATATTCATTTTTATAATTATGAAAATCCTAAAACATTTAACAAAAATAAAAATTAACAATTAACAAATATTTAAATAAATTAAGGCATGTTTAAATATTACTCATCAAATATTCAAATGCAAAACTTAACAAATGATCAAAAAATGATAGAAAATTAACACATTATCATTATATATCATCAGTAAAAATAATGAATTCTCATGCAAACTTTTTTTTCCACTTTCAATCTTCTTTTTTCAAGAGAAAATATCCACATCACTAGTAGATTCACTTTTACTACTTGAAATGCTAGAAGGGGGTAAAGGCACTTCCATGACAAATTGTCACTCGTCTCACCATGAGTAGCTAACTTAGGGACACGTCTGTCCGATAGAGCGGGACACGCGTGTCCGATTGAGTGGGACACGCGAGTCCCGCGTGAGCCAGCATGTCGGATTTCCGACTCGAGTGTCGGAGAGTGTCGGAGAGTGTCGGAGAGTCGGATGAGTGTCAGACTCTCCCACACCGACACGCTGGGCATTTTAAAGTGTTGGTGCTTCATAGGTTGATGGTTCCCTATCCACTATTTCTACAAAGGCATTATTATCCATTCCCCTTCGCTTACATTATTCTGTGTTCTTCGTGTCACTAATTTTCTTAAAATATTATCATTTGCTAATCATTTGACTAAAAAAATCAATTGAATAGCTACCTTTTACTCTTACTCTATTTTGTTTTTGGATCAGACCAGGAAATTGACTATTGCATTGTAAAAATTGTAGAAGAGATTCCATTTGCTGGATAGCACGTTACAGACTCTAACTCAGACTCACTCAGCCACTTTATCTTTTTCTACTTAACAAGGACTCTTTGAAAATTTATTTCTTCCTGTTATAAGACAAATGGTGTAACATCCCAAATCCACGCCGACTCTTTTTTTTAAGGGTCAGATCGCAAATGATTAAAACAACTACGCCGCCGTTAGAGGTACCGATGCTCGCTACTATTAAATTGTACACGTTAATTACCAGATTAAATAATTCCATGTATTAGAGTGTTACGGGAATTTTGTCGTCGCATTAGTTGCTCAAGAGCGTTCCCAGATGAATTTATAATTTTGGTAAGTATGGAAGTGTTGTAAATATTGAGACTTCTACTCTTTTTTTAGAAACCAATAGAATTAGTTTTCAATTCACGCCTAGCCATTATGCAATTCACGCTCCTTCCGTAACCACACTCTTTTATGACTCAAAAACTGCATAGCCCCAAAACTGCAAGTAGGGTTCGGTTTAATTTTCATCGTCTGGAGCAGAAAGGGAGAGCGGGATCGTGACCCATGGGCTCCCTTCTTCCCATCAATTTGAGAAGCCGATTCCTCCAATTTCCACGCTAGAAATCCTGGTAGACTTCTTCCCTCTACTCGTGAGGTCTCGATGGCCGACATCTTCCTTCCCACCAGAAACCTGTGACGACCTCCTCCTAGTCGTGGAGGCTCGACGATGCATTGTTGATGATTTTGCCGACCGATGGGCGTGGTGAAGTAGACCGACGTTCTTCCTCCTACAATCGCCGACCTTCCCCACTTTTCAATGGCATTTTGAGGGAGATGATTGGGAGGATCCTGGGCAGTGAATAAGGGTTTATGGGTGATAGATCGAAGAACTTTTGTGTAATTTTCTTTGTGTAAAGAGATAAATATTCCACTTCACTCTCCCTTCTTCGGTTCACTCATGTTTCTTTCCAGCACTTGAATTGAGGAGGTATTTTCATTAAAACCCTAGAAGGAAGGAGATAGTGTGATCCTAGAATTTTTCCTTTCATATTTTAAATTTGTTAAGGATTTTCTTTCAATTTTAGGTATTGTTTATACTAGGCACTAGTTTGGAGAGGTCTTGCATATTTTTCGAATTAACCTTAAGAAATCATGCCGCCGCATCGTGTGTGCGAACGTCACACCATCGAGGTAAGAAATTCGATTCATTTTCGCATGACATACCATGTAGATCAATGTATGTATTTTCCTTGGGCATTGTAGAACATTATATATATGAATATGATACGAACATGAATTTTTTGTATAACACACTTATGTATAGTTTGGAATAATAGATCATAATGTTGAAACCGGGAACCGGCTTCTGTGGAGTTCGAACCCTTGGGGAAGGGGTGACCGCACACTTACTTCTCCTAGCAAGCTTAACTGACCGACGACTTAGAGCTCAAAACTGACCCAAGGCTCCAGCACGGAGGTCTCACCACACACAAGGAAGATCTTAGAGCGCTTCCCCTGCTTAGCCAGTGTTGTGCTAAGGGCGTCTCAGAAAGCACAAGAAGATCTGGGAATTAGAGAATTGGAAAGCTTGTCTTCTGAGGTACCCCATTGGGTCTATTTATAGATTTTTATCCCTGGCCCGCAAGTAGCGCAACTCCGCTGTCTTAAACAGTTATATGCAGCCAAAAGGAGGTCTGCTAACAGTGAAACTCCACTATTCTGAGGAGCTAAATGCTGACCTAATCACATTTGACAGACCAAATCATACTAACCATAGGATATCTGCACCCCACTCATGGGGGGGAATCGGGACCAGCTCGCCACTCAACTACTAATAAGAAGTTAAACGATTAATAGAACACTAAATTTAAATTAGTGGTTTTAAGCGGGTGTCCTTTTTTGGATTCATGTCAGCCACTAATAGAAGACACACTATCTTAATCATAGAGCTTAGCATACCATATGAGCCTCCAGTTGGGCAGTCAACACCCCGTACAAAGATTAGTATATTCAAGTTCGTGTCTGTAACCAAGAGACACTAGAACACATATGTTCGTTAGTAGGGACTCAAATCGTTAGAATGTGCATACGAATCTACTTAAGTAAAAATGAGAAGAAAATAAGATAAGAGACATCTCAATTCCAAATGCAAGTCGAAATCCAAAGATCTTTATAGGTTAATGATTTCGAAATTGGAACGAAAACTTAGTGTATGATCACGTAATAGAGCATACATTTACGTTTCAAATACTTTTATAGAAAAACATGCATAGAACATAATTTACATTTATTATTATAAAATGTTATTTAAAAGCATGCTCACCTATTTTGATTTAAGATAATTTTAGTGTCACTGAGAGAAATCTTTCTTGCTTGCTAGTAGGTTGATCCGTTTTCGAAATTTTCTTTATAGGGAATACATGTCAGTTTGTTTGCACATACTTCCTAGTGGGTTCTATGTTTCATCTAAAAGGTACTTCACTAATTTTAATTCCAGCTCTTTACTTCGAAATTTAAATTTTAGTTATTCTTGTTATGAAACTAATTTTATATATTGTTGCTTAGTTTGCTTCATATCATAAGTGTTGGCCGGGCTTATGAATTGATGTTAAACAAGGTAGGGGTGTTACAAAAAGTTTCTTCTTTTTATCTTCCTTTTGCTCAAAATTTTAAATATGATTAATAAGAATTTGGTAAATATCGTTGTGCCTCTTTTTATAATACTCATGTACCTAGTAAAACTCCCTTTGCTCTTATTCATATTGACATTTGGAACATTATCCCCCTCTTCTCGATGTGGGTAAATGGTTCGTTTCCTTTATTAACTATTTTTTGTGGTCAACATGTTATATTGATGAATTGGCGTTTACATGCCTTGAACATCTACATAAAGACATCAGTAACCAATATGTCGCAAAGTTAAGAATCTCTGTAATGATAATGATCTTTAGTAATTTGATGGTCTGTTCTTCAAATTGGTGCCATTCATCACACCTCTTTTTTATTGTTGCTCAAAGTAGAACAAAAAAATGAACATCTTATTGATGACTGGAAATTTTTTATTCACTATGAAACTTTCTAAACATTATTGGCGCAATATCATTCTTACTCTTGTGTTTACCTTGAGTTCTGCAACACTCATCCGAAGAGATTACAGCAAGTTGAAAGAACAGAAGTCACCAATAGTAAAAGGCAAACTCACCAACCCTTACTCAGAAAGTTTGTCGAACTTGTGTTGGTACTTGCGAAGAGGATCTATATTTGCTGAGCCTTGGTTGGAACTCGTAGACTCTATTCTCAAATCGGACGGCTCGCAGTCTGCTTCGTATATTCACTTAATGTTTTTGCTTTCACTTTTTCCCTCCTTGTAAGCAAGCATCCAGTTTTTTGACAAACTGCCCGCGGGTAGCCCCATATCTCCTAAATAAGGCACAAACAGTGATCGCTAGGGCATTGAATCCTGGCTCACGGAACACGCCATTTTTGTGGATTCTATTTTGGAGTGTCGGGGAGACATGTAAATTTGTTGTAATAAACTTTTAATCAATGTAATCACGCACAACTAAAGGTTAGCGATGTGTGAAGCCTAGTCTCACCGCTTACAGATTTTCTCTCGTCGAAACATTCACGACTCGGAGTACCCCCTCCAATCACAATATCCCTCGTTTTTTTGTTTTCTCTGAGTGTGGAGTTGAGGCACTTTTTACTTCAACATCTTGCATATTTGATCAATGGTATGCATTCCAATGTCTTGATTATTCACCTCAAGTACCCTTGACATACCATTTCGAAAATTCTTGTCATAAGTGTTTGTTTTATGCATGTATCTACAATCTCTCATGGATAACTTGATGTTCGAGCTTATGAACGTGTGTCCACGGTAAGTCTCCTATTCAAAACGGGTGCAAATGTTAATTTGTATGACCTATATTTCTATGGATGTCAAATTCCATGAAAATATATCTTGCATTCACAGCCCGTTTATGAGGGAGACACTAAATGAAGTACTCTTTCCCTATCTCATTCCTGCTCTTCTTGAGCAAGATGAGTTGTATTACCTTTAGAAGGAGCCAATTGTCTATTTTAAAAGAAATAAATAGTTTTGAATTGTAAACCCTTACCTTGACTGGTTGTCTGCATCATCGTAAATTCAACCCCTCGACGTTTGGATGATAGATTAATATCTCATCAAAAAGGTACTCATATGTTCACATAATCTCATCTAAAAATATACTTCATATGGTTCATTGCCTCCATCACATCAAAGCATTATTTCTTGTATACTATCTATGTATATGTACATAAGTATTGGCTCGACACACTCATAGTCCCAAGAAGTGTGATGGTAAGATAAAATAGATGTGAGCTCTGAAGAAAAAACAAGGATGGGAGATGATTGATCTCTCAAATGGAAAAAGAAACTTATTGGGTCCAGATGGATCTTTACAGCTGAAACTTGCATTAGCATTAAAATGAAAAAGAAAATACAGGGACCACAAAAAGCGGGTCAAAATCCTGGTATAATCTCCTGGTCACTCTGAACAATCTCAAAGAGATCCGGCGAGAAATCCTCAAAAGCAGTCCAGCAAAAGACAGAAGAAATAGCAAGATGAGCGCAATAATCCCCAGCACGGTTGGTGGCGTGCAGCACATGTCGAAAGAGAACCCGAGGAAGCACAAACAGGAATCCCAACTCAGCATCATCTCGAAAGGTGGCATCCCATCGATCGAGGCAAAAGAGCGCTAGCAGTACTCGATCAGATTGCGACAATCGCATTCAATGATCACACCCGGGGCATCAAAGCAAGCCGGTGTGAGGAAATCCCGAAGGGCCGCAAGTGTCGCTAACTCGGTCATACCCGGGTCCCACTGCAATAGGGGTCGACCGGCGGCAAACAACACCATGCCCGAAGAATCACGAGCCACGATGGATCTTTATAGCTAAACTGAATGTTGACAGTACTCCTGAAAGATGCATGGCATGATTAGTAGCTCAGGGAGACACTCAACTTTTGATATTGAATATCCAGAAACTTTTGCACACATAACAAAGATGAGCACCATTGTAGTTTTTGATGCAGGACAGGCTTCACACCTACCTCAGTTGGTGATGCGGGCTCGCCTGAGAGTTTTTTATCAAGAAGGTCTCGAGATCGAATCTCGGCCTCAACAACCTTTCGGCTTCTTGTGGTGGGACCGGAGACGGGTTGGGGTGTACGGCCAGCGGGCCTGATAAATCCGCCTTGGTGCAACGCCAAAGTGGGACTCTAGGGTGGCAGGCAGGTGTGGCGTCTGTCCTGGTGTGACTCCATGTTGGTGATGAGAGCTTGCCTGAGAGCTCTTTATCAAGGAGGTCTCGAGATCGAATCTCGGCCTCAACAACTTTTCAGCATCTTGTGATGGGACCGGAGACAGGTTGGGGTGTACGACATGCGGGCCTAATAAGTCACCTTGGTGCGAAGCCAAGGTGGGCCCCTAGTGGAACTTTAGGGTGACAGGCAGGTGTGACGCATGTACTGCATCAGTTTTGCTCTCATTCTGCTAATTAGGATGGTATCTAAAGTTTACACGAGCATTCCCTATGGGTTTATCCCAAAGAACTCAGAAGAAAAAGTGTGCAAGATATGAAAGACATTATATGGGTTGGAAGAATATGCAAAAGCTTGGTTTAGTTGTTTTTGGAGTTAAGCTTTCTTTTGGATATATATGAAGGAACGTTGATCATACTTTATTTATCAAAAAGGGAAGAAAAACAACAGCATTAGTTATCAATGTTGATGACATAGTTGAAATTGTAGACGTTACATTGAAAATCATTTCCCCCAAATCACGTTGGCCAAGGAACTTGAGGTGAAGGATCTAGATGCCTCACAATACTTTCTTGGAATTGAAATCTCAAGACCTAATAAAATGATATACATCTCTCAAATAAAGTACAACTCAGTTCTACTTGAAGATACTGGAAAGCTAGGTTGTAAGCCAACTCTCTAATTAAGATAAATCATATAATTGGTAAAGATTATAGTGATCCCCTCTCACAATAGGTCAGATATTTCCTACGTTGTTGTAGGCTTGAGTAATTCAAGCATGATCATACAGAAAGGCATCATGATCCTGCAATAGAATTTTTTGTTCTTAAAAAGGATTTCCATTCTCCTCTCAAGGAAATAACAATTTCAGTGCAAATTATAAATGATACTAGAAATTTACACACTAATGTTGACTGAGTTTGATCTATGGTAGGCAGAAATTTTAGGCTTTTAGCATAGAATATTGCAATTTAAGAGTGAAAATTGTGTGACCTGGAAATGTTAGGTCCAGTATGGAAGCATAATAAAGAGTCATGAACCTCAAAATTTGTGAAAGTGATGGCCCAATTGCCCAAAGCATCAATAAGGAACCTTTGAATCTGTCCTGCCGATCCAATTCGATTGCTCTATGATAACAAAGCTACAATCTCTAATGCACAGATGGTTCAGAACTGATGTACTAAGCATATAAAAATTAATAGGAACTTTATAAAAGAAAATATGTTAATGGTACTTTTTGTATCCGTGTTGTTAACTCTGAAAACAACTGCATACATTCTCACCAAGTGTTTAAGTGTTTACTTATTTTTTTATTACTGTAATCAATTTCGATATGACTAATCCTCACATTCAACTTGGGAGTAAAAGTTAGATGTATGGAGATATTTTTGTACTTTATGTAATTATTCCTTTTTTTCCTTTAAAGGCCTCATATGTTTAACATTATTAGAAAGAATGAAAAGCATATTCCACAATTTCTTATATGATGACTCACATGTTATCGCCATCCGTACAACACCGCATTCATGGGTTTGCAAGTGGTTTTGGATCACCAATTCAACAATAAAAATAGAGTCAGCAGTTGCGCAATCCAAAAACTAAAAAATGTTAAATGTGGAAAGAAAGACAATTGGAGAACTACTTGGAATGTCACCAGTAAGCATATCTTAAAGCACAAATATAATATCATACTATTTCTCATGAAAACCCATATAATAATGAATTAGGCCTGCATTAGAAATGCAAATAGTATGAACAACCTCGAAAAAAATATTTCAAATAACAATAAACATTAAAAACTCCAAAGGCCCATTGAGTTGGATGGAATTGGGGCTTTTAAATTTGAATTGGAGGCACAATTTCAATGAAAATGGATCTCCAAATTTAATTTCAAAGATTCAATTATGTACAAACAAACGGACCCAAAAGCATTTTGGTTACTAAAAGTCATGGAACTAGAAAACTAACTAAACAAGTATCAAACTAATGCAAGAGCGGGAAATATTATAGTGAATGAAAGCATATGGAAGAGAGTGAGCATAACAAGAAAACTTTTCAAAGAAGCTCAAAATCATTAGCAAGAATCACAGGAAGGGTGGGAGTATGGAAGGGAGCAACTTGCCTTGACAACAAGATCATCAACAACAACCTCGTCAAAAGGGCAGCCAAATGTGATGTTAAGGAAACGCTTTTCCTCCGCCACAAACAAAAAATCTTGCAGTGGTAAACCATAGCCAATAGTAAATGATGTTCTCCATCCTCCAAACAAAGGAAATCTAGGTTCAATCTCAAGTTGTGTCTACAGACAACACACACATTGTGAATCTTATGTGTAGAATTATCAAATTGGAAACAGTGTCATATATCTTGTAGAAGAAAGACTAAAGTACTAAGTTCACAACTTACCTTTCTAGAGTCTCTCCAGAGATGTGATGTTGATATATTCCCAATGTCATCCCTATAATAAATAGAATGGGCTCGCGGTGGCAACCTGGCAACGAGTTGTTTGAGAGATGATCTCCCTCCCATATATGATCTAGATTGATAATCAAGCCTATACAAGAAAGAAAACATGTGAAGTAGCAGTTTTCTTTAATTTCAACAAAGAAAGCTGATGAGAGATTAACCTCGAAAATCCCCCCTTGTTAGCGGCTCCTTTATGGACAAGATTGTAGTGTTCAGTTACATATATGCTGCCCCAGTGAGAAACCTCTATCTCCCTCACTAATCCTTGAGCAACCACAAAAGGACTATTGTTTTCAAAATGAAGAACAATGGGTGAGTAAGAGAAGGGAGGCAGTTTCTCATATGGCCCATATTTAATCTCAGAATCTACAAGTTTTCCATTAGGATGTTTAGTATATGACTCCACCCTTCCAGAAGGTAGCAGAACATTAAGTGATTGGGACTTCACCACATAAGGTGAAAAATAGTAGGCACTATCCTGATAAACAACAAGTTGACCATCCGCCTGACTGATTTCCTCAGGAAAGGGCTCCAGAGAATAAGTAAATATGGCTAGAACATTAATAGTTAAACTTTTCCCTTTCTCCAGCCCCTCATGTAATGATACGGAGTAGAAGGTCAGTCCATCTGGCATCCCCCCAGGATGAGTCTCCACAACTGGAAGGTTAATGGCAGAACCTTTTCCTTTTCCTTCATTATGCAATGCCTTTAAATTTGCTAGATTCTTTGCCTGAATGTTAGGAAATGCCAGCAAAAGCTCAGAGACAACACTCTTGCCAGCATTCTCAACCTAAGGGATGAAAGATGGAAAACTAGTTAGCAAGTCAGTAACATTTAAACAATAATGTCTATATTGAAACCGCAAAAAACAATCTGACACATCCATGTTTTACAAAGGCCCCATTTGGTAGGGAAGAGACAAGAGAGTGTGCAACACGGATCCATATCCACATTTCAAACCCGCAGAATTTGTGCACGCGTAGTCAGCGAAACACCAGAGAGCAGAGAGTGTGCAAAACGGATCTGTAACCACAGTTGAAACCTGCAGAATTTGCGCATGTGAAGTCAGAGAAACACCAAACCGCGGAACCGCGGCATATTTCAGCCAAATCCGCACCATGTGATTGCCATTTCGCAAATGGGGCCTAAACTAACTATTAATTAGCATACTGATGTTGGACAAATGTAGGGAGAGCTTAATAGTGTCAACTATCACTTAAGGTCAATTTTTTGCTGAAAGGAAAACATCACACTATCATTATCCATATTCCAAATATCAGATGAACCGTAAAAGCCAATCAAATTAGAAAATGAGATCTCTTACACATACAAATACTAGACCTAGAAATACCCAAAAGATCAAACTACACTCAGTTGGAAAATAACACGAAAGATTCGACTTGTAAATAATAATAGACTCGCAACCCTCCCCTTCAAGTCAGACGGAAGGTGTCGGTCATTCCAAGTTTGTGGATGTCATCAATAAACACATCACTTCCCAAGCTTTTAGTGAAAACATCCGCAAGTTGATCTTTAGAATGAACGAAAGGCGTGACAACAGTTTTTTATCCAAGTAATCTTTAATAAAGTGTCGATCAACCTCAACATGCTTGTCATGTTGGACTGAATTATGAGTTATACTAATTGTTGTCTTGTTGTCACAAAACAAGTAAAACGGAGAGGTCTCAGAAAAAGCCAAGTCTTGTAGTACGATACGCAACCATAGACCCCCGCACGGTCCTTGTGACATCGCACGGTATTCTGCCTCAGCACTTGATCTGGCCGCCGCATTTTGTTTCTTACTACGCCAAGTCACAAGGTTACCACTAACGAAGGAACAGTATCTCGTTGTGAATTTCCGATCACCGCGACATCCAGCCCAATCAGTATCAATAAAAACATCAATCTTCAAGTGGTTGTTCTTGGAGAACAAGAGACCACGGCCAGGGGATTTCTTTAAATATCGTAACACATGATATGTTGTCTCTTGATGTCTGATCCTGAGAGCATGCATGTATCTACTCAAAATGTCAACCGCATAAGTAATATCAGGATGAGTATGAGATATACATTAGTTTTCCAACCAATATCTGGTAGCATGATGCGCCTGCCTGATCACTGTCACCATCTTCCCCAATCACATGGTTTTCTTCCATAGGGGTGTTCACAGGAATATGTTGTTAAAGTCGCGCCTAAGGCTCCAGGCTCACTAGGCACAGAGATTTGCGCCTTTGGACATTAAAAGCGTGCCTGAGTGTGATTTTTTTGTAAACATTTTTTTTAAAATAATGCAAGAACTCAATAATTTTTATAGGATTTAGTGTGTTTGATACATAATTGATCGTTGAGACTAAGATATGATGCACGCAACCATATTGATTTTATTTTTTAAGAGATATAAATGATAGTAATGAATGATCAAATGAGTGGAATATATGAAGATTCTGTTCAAGAAAATGAACTGTTTAATGTTGATTATTTAAAATGAATGTGGTTGCGCCTTGCCTTCTTCAGGCTCGCGACTGCGCCTTGAGCCTTGAGCCTAGGCTCCAAGAAACCTTTGCGCCTTGGTCCGCCTTGCGCCTTTAATAACTAAGGCAGGAACACAGTCAAGCAACGTGATCTCCTGCAAAAGATCTAATATATATTTTTGTTGAGATATAAAGATATCCTGATTAGATCAAGCTACCTCAATACCCAAGAAGTATCGTAATCTTCTCAAGTCCTTCACCTCAAACTCAGCAGATAAGAGTGACTTGAGATTCGCAATCTCTTCAATATCATTATCGGTGATCACAATGTCATCCATATAGACAATAAGAACAACAATCCTCTGATGCAAAATCCGAATAAACATAGTATGATCAGACTGTGTTGGCTTGTACCCAAATTATAGTATAACTGTGAGGAATCTGTCAAACCATGTTTTGGGTGACTATTTCAAACCATCTACAGATCTCCTTAGTCGGCAGACAAGACCTTCAGCTCCCTTCTTCACGAACCCAAGAGGGAATTTCATGTATACCTCTTCATCAAGCTCACTATGGAGAAACACATTTTTAACATCCAGTTGAAGAAGATCTCAGTCCATGCAAGCAGCGCACGACAACAACCACCGAATAAGAGTCCAACTTAGCCACAAGAGCGAAAGTCTCTTGATAGTCAAGTCCCTGAGTCTTGGGTGTATCCCTGGGCAACCAGCCGTACCTTGTACCGTTCAACCTTACCATCTTGGTTCTATTTGACAGAAAACACCCACCTCGAACCTATAGTTTTTTTCCAGGAAGAGAGGAAACATCTCAGGTATGTTCTTGTCCAGGGCAGACATTTCCTCTTTCATTGCCTGAGTCCATGCTAGGATACCCAAAGCTTACTGTCATGTCTTCGGAATAACAGTGGGGGAGAGTGAAGAAATAATGGCCTGATGGGCCAGGGTAAGATGGTGGTAAGCCACATGATTAGAAATAGGGTGTTTAGTACAGGTAGCCTTACCTTTCAGTAATGAAAGAGGAACATGCAGATCAACATCATCAGAATCTGCGGCAGAAGTGGAAACTGGTAGAGGTGGAACTCCAGTAACATGTGTACCTAAAGAACGACGGTGGTATACGTGAGGAAAAGGAGGGATCGGAGTATCAGGCAGAGGAACCGAGATAGGAGTCATGGGACCCGGAAGAGGTGGTTGTGGAGGAGTGGGAGGAAGTGGAAGAGGAACATCAGTAGGATGAGCATCAATATCACCACTGCTCTCCCCTGAAGAAGAGAGTGAGTCAAAGGCAAAAAATATGATTTCCCTTCCCAAATGTTAAAAACCATAGTACAAAACAAACGCCTGGAGGGGGGGATGGTAACACTGATACCCTTTCGTCGTGGAGGAGTAGCCAAGGAACACACAACGGTAAACCCAAGGGTCAAGTTTATCCTGGCAAGGCTGATGGATATGTACAAAACAGACATATCCAAAGACACGGAGTAGCAGATGAGAAGTATAAACAACGGTCATGGTAGAGTGCCGAGCGAGAGGAGTAGCATAGCTGTTAACACGAGATGGAAGTCGGTTGATAAGATGGGCAGCGGTAAGGACAACAACACCCCAATAGGACTTGGGAAGATGCATCGTAGAAAGAAGATATCGAGCCATTAAATTGGGTCTGGTGGATGATACCATGACTGGTAAGGTATAACTCAAACGCTCCACGATTGTCATATTCTCTCCCCCCCCCTCCCATTATCACTTCGAAGGACACGAATAGAGCCATTAAATTGGGTCTGCGCCAATTTATGGAAGATCTGAAAACAAGAAAAAACTTCACTCGTTTTTCAGCAGATATACCCAAGTAGTGCAAGAAAAACAATCAATAAGCATAATAAACCAACGAAAACAAAATTGCGATAAAACAGAAGATGGCCCCCAAACATCTGAATGAACAACAACAAATGGGGTGCAACTTGGAGAAGATAAATGTGAGGAATTATGTCGCATATGTTTGGACATATCACATACATCACACAAAATTTTGTAAAAACGGTAAAAAATGGAAACAATTTTTGGAGATAGGTAGGAGATGGATGTCCAAGGCGCAGGTGTCAGCGACGAACATTATCAACAGTAATAGTAGAGCTGGAAAGGAACTGAGAGGGAAGCTGAGGATTCAAGTAGTGCAGACCACCACAACTCCTACCACTGGTAATGTTCTGCTTTGTACTCAGCTCCAGAAAAACACAGGTGTCAGGAAAAATGTTACAGAGCAATTAAGGGATCTAGTAATATTGCTAATGGAAAGTAAATTGCATGGAAAAGAGCAAATATGAAGAACATAAGGAACTGAAATAGTCAAAGAACATGAGATGTGACATTTGCCGGCAATGGGAGATAAACTACCATTAGCAGAAATGACTTTGTCCCGACGATACACGGGAGTATAAGAGAGAAAACATGAAGAGTCATTCATATGACGGGCGGCACCAAAATCAATCACCCACTCAGAAGATGAGGTGGTAGCCGCATGAGCACTAGTCATAGCAATGTAAGCAAGAGAAGCAGGAGCACCAGGGGACATATCAGGCTGAGAGTAGAGTAGGCTGCGAAAAAAATCCAATTCACGAGCAGTGAGCTGACCAAAAACAGCATCTAATGTCTTGTCGTAGACATCCGTAGAGTAAGCATCATCATGAGGCCCGGGGCCACCCTGACGATGGCCCCCACGCCCAGGTCCCCAACCATGGCCACGATCGCGAGGGGCAAGATGTAGATGAAGTTTGTAGCACAGCTCCTGAGTGTGGCCTCTGCGGCCACAATAATCACAAGTAGGAGCAGATAAGCAGGATTGGGAGCATGACCACGACTAACACTAGACAGAGCAGAGTGATTAGGAAGATCAATAACACTGAGGGACTTACGACGATCTTCATCACCAAGGAACATGTTGAATGCCTCCCGAAGAGAAAGGAGAGGAGAGCGGTGGAGGATGTGTCTACACCATATCAAACTCCAAGTTCAGGCTCATCAAGAGGACGTGAAGATGAAAGTGATCCTCCCGTTGTTTTAACTGAACGGCATCCACAGTACAGGCTGGAGTGCAATGCGCAAAATAGTTCAATTCCTAATACAAACGCTCAAACTCTGAAAAAAAGGACGACACCGTCAGAGAGCCTTGCCGCAACACCAAAATGTGGTGGGTAAGTTCATAAACATGTGTAAAATTACAAATTTGAGAGTATGTCTCACGGGCGCGGGTCTAGATCTCGTAAGCGGAATCCATCAACATGTAACTCCGATAGACCTTCAAACAATCAGAGAGTTTTTGGAATCCCAACGTGTTACGGGTCGGGTCGAGCAGCGGGTCCACCCTGCCCAGGGCCGGGCAACAGGGCTTCTCTCTGCTCCCGCACGGGCCTTTTGTCCCCCCTCCCGTAATAGGGCCGCAGCCCACACACTCCAACCATTCTCCGCACGTTTTCTCGGTGCGGCGGGTTGTTGAGGCGGGGTCTTGATCCCCCAACCTCCTTGATAAGAGGCACTTAACGCTTGCCTTCATCACCAACTGAGCTCTCGCCTCAACAACCCGCCGGACCGAGAACACGTGCAGAGAAGGGTTGGAGTGTGTGGGCTGGGACCCTGTTATAGGAGGGGGGACAAAAGGCCCATGCGGGAGCAGGGAGAAGCCTCGTCGCCCGGCCCTGGGACAGGATGGACCCGCTGCCAGGCCCGACCCGTAACACAACGCTTCCAGGACCAGGAGGGATCGGTCCTGGGAAGCTCCTTAACTGTTCCATCAATATAACCAAACATTTGATGGTTGTAAATGACATGTTGAGCAGCCCTGGACCATTCGAAGTAATTTGTGTCATCTAATGTTACAGTGGTAATCTTCCGGGAGCCGGAGTGGCCATAGAACCGCTGAAAGTCACTCATCTGGGGCTAAATCGCACTCGGCGATGAGTCTGAAGAGTAACTCATATCGACTGGAAGCAGAATAATCAAGCGGGCTGAGGCAGGGGCATTAGAGGCGGGAGTATTAGAGGCGGAAAAAGCTGGGTCGACTAGAGGCGGCGGCAGCTGGGTCGACATAAAGTTGTATCGACATAAAGCTGTATCGACATTATACGGTGTTGAGAAACAGGGATGGAGACTTGATCCTCCCGGAACACAAGGAGAACATGCGGAGAACACAACGTTGTTCTACGTCGATGATTGAGGTAGAAGTAACCGGAGATGCGGCGGCATCATCAGAGGACGACAGCGTCGACCTCTTCAGCAGTCGGCGGCGGCATCCAATCCACCTGAAGACCGCATCAGGGAAGGGGGAGGAGAAGCGCGAGCAAAACGACAGCCGATCGAGAGACGAGCGGCTGCGCGAACGAAAGCGGAGAAGAACGGAGCGAAGAAGAGCAAGAGCGCGAGCAACTAGGGTTATGGACCTCTGATACCACGTTGAACCGTAAAAGCCAATCAAATTAGAAAATGAGATTTCTTACACATACAAATACTAGACTTAGAAATACCCAAAAGACCAAACTACCCTCAGTTGAGGAATAACACAAAAGATACGATTTGTAAATAATAATAGACACGCAACTATATCTTGGGTTAGTGCTATGAATTATCATTCTTGATTGGTGTTGATTGAGTTATTAAATCTACCTTGCGTGAATATTTTAGCCTAAGTTCTGGACATGATACCTGTTGTATTTCTTCCAAATCATCCCACAATAATTTCATATACATATTTATAGGTATTTATACCGTCCATTGTACAAGCCCGGACATCTTAAATCTACTTCAAGAAAGCTATACTTTTAGCCCCTCTGAAAACATTCTGATTTTATTTCATTACAAAATGTATGATGAACTGAACTGATCTTGTCCTGGAACCAATGAATTTTTTCTGCCCATGATGCCTCTTGCTTTACTTCCTAATCCCACATTAATTTTATATATCAACTTACAGATGTATTATCTACCCTCCACTGTAGATCCATGTGTGCTACTCTTATTAGTCCCTCTGAAAGAGAGTAACAACATGATTTGACTTTAGTCTAAAATGTAAGATGGAAGGGAGCCAATTTTTTTCCTTGAAACAATAAAACTTACTGATAATCTGATACTATTGGGATGAAGACAATAAGCTCTCAGCTCAACCCTCTTGATGCAGGAAAATTTGAAAAATACTACATTACATAATCTTATATTTTTCATATATTTGCATTAGATTCCATCAATTATATTAAGTGTGAAATATGTATCAGTACTGCGCATACCAATGACAATAAGGCCGAGTTAATTCAGGTTAACAATACCTGAAACAAAGATTTAATTCAGATTTTTATCATTCTAAGTTTCTAGAATGAAACTAAATTGTTTAAGAGTATAGTCAAGACTAAACCAGTAAATTGCATTAGTTTGTTAGTTATTGACGTTCTAACTAAAAAATCCAGAAGATTTAAATTTGTCCATAATAAAATTGTTCATTAACACGTTAAAATCAAAATTTAATGATCAAGAATCAAAGAATTTGGCAACTTATCCTATGTGCAGCACAACTTGGCTATGACCCGGCACTCAAAGAATCAAAGAATTTGGCATCGCCAAATCTGTAAGAATTTTAAATTTTTGAATTTCTCGCCAAATTGAAAGATATTCGTAGCAATAATCATTTCATCCATAAATAATTCTGCCACTTTTGTAGATTACCATTCTGTTTGAATTTTGAATCTCAAATTTTGGACCAAATCACGAGATATTTATAACAGAAGTCGTTTCATCCGTAAATAGTTCTCTCCTTCATTACTATTCAACACTTTGCATTTTTTTAGCTATCTGATACCTTTAAGGGCGAGTACTAAGAGAGAAAGGGAGGAATCAACCAAATAACCACCATTATTTATTTCGCTAATACTCATCTTGCACGCCAGCTTGTTTGTTTCCATCGCTTGACTCTTTCTTTGGCATGCAACTGATTTAAGGTTGGTATCAAGGAATCATCATCCTCATATTATTGGTTTATGGTTATGATGAACTTCAAAAAAATGGGAGAACATTTAAACTTCAGAGCAAAGATATATAAGGAACCATGTCAAAACTAAGAAGAAATTTTGATGGACATGGCAGAAATCATCCTCCATCAAAAAGAAATAGTGGCCACCTGACAATGATGGAGTTTAACAATGGTGGTGTGAGTTTAACAGTAGTGATGGGATTACTCCAAAAATGACGATTAACTAACAAATAGATCCTCATCCTCACTGCAGAAACCTGGCACAAGGAAAACAGGTAGTAAGAAGCAAGTTAGATGAGCAAGCTACTCTGGAATCCAAGTAGGAGAACCAGCCAAAAAAGTTAGATAGGAACAACTAAAGACCATTCAGGGTTGAGGCAAAGATCAACATCGTATCTTAAAAAGCATAACATCAAAATCGAGGAAATTTGCACTTTAGAAGGCTATGTCAACCTCTAGGGATGCTTTTTCCAAGGAAAACTAATCTTCGTGTTCCTAAAGTCTCAACTGAACTTTGATGGTTCAAATTCAGGACTTAAAAGGCTTTGGTTGGGAGAGCAGCTGCGGTTGTGAAAGGAGCGATTGTAAATGAAGATTTGTAAATGGGGTTGTTGTAAACTAATTGCTACAAATGGAGATCTGTTTGAATAGTCTGTGTTTGCAGAGTTGTTCAGAACAAAGAACCATTTGGCAAAATAGTGGCGTGATATTATTTTTATGATTTTTTTCCATGCTAGCAGTACATAATTTATGAGCTTGAAAAACACATACAGAAACTAGAAAAAAAATATATACGTGTGCATAAACTCGAAACACTTCTAAACATCAAAATATTAAAAAACTCGAAATACATGTGTTGAGTATGAAGAAACTCCAAATACGTTCAAGCTCTGTGTATTTGTTCCGCAATCGAGTCACGCAGCGCCGACATCTCATCAACACCTACTCGAATCCCTCTAACATGACATGCACTTGAGTTTTCATTAATTTATCATGTTCTTCTTTGAGGGCCCGCAGGGAAATCAAAAGCTCGTCTTCATCACAAGCTCAAAAATGAGTGTTTGAGTAGGATGGGTGCCTACGAATATAGTTATGCAAAGTCATTGTTGCAATCACAATGTCTCGTTGTTTTGCTAAAATATATGGTGGCATATCTCTAAGTATCTTCCACTTCTTTTTTCATACTCCAAATTACCATTCTATAACACGATGCAAGGAAGAGTGAGGTTAGTTGAATATTTCACGTCGTACTTGTATAGGCCTACTGCCACTTATGAAATCTGGTAAATGATCAAGTGTTTCTAAATATGGTTTTAAAAAACCACATTGTAGTGATATCTGACATCAACCAAATAATATTTACCTGCAAAATTAAATATTTAATACGTGAGTATAATGACAGTCGCCAAAAAGTAGGACTAAAAACTACTGAAATCTCAAAATATTAGAGTTTTACCTAGTGGTGGATACGGAAAATTATAACTCAGGTCCATAAGGGCACGCTGAAATATACGACTGTCATGAGTAGAACCCTCCGAACTAGCTATTACAAATGTGAAGTGCAAACCATCATAACATTTTGTGTTGTTGTACCATACCGACCAATGTAGGAAATGTGTTGATCAGCAGGAACTCGAGCATCCACGTGTGTTCCATCAATAGCTCTTATACAGTCTTTAAATAAAGGCATGTAACTAGCATCACGTAGAATTTGTGGGGGAAAATCACGGAAAAGATGATCTACAGACGTGATGACATCTGAAGATAATCTCTTTATAGCGGTGATACCCTTTGCAAAATATTTACTAATAGTTTATGTCGAGTGTTTAAATTGTTCGTTTGCAAGTTTCATTGATACATTATAACCTATAAAATATGCAATATAAGTGCAAGCACTTCTCATTGTAAAGTTCTTCTGGATCCTTGCAGTCCATATTGTTGTGTGAGTAGTAGTAGCAAATCGCCAAATATGAGCTTCGACGTTTTAAAAGACCTGAAAAATTTAGTAGGGTGTTTATCGAGAAGTTCACAAACTCATCTAGCTCTCGTATGTTTTGATGTCATGCAAGCTATATTTGATGATGTACTAGCCTCAACTAACTGATAACCAAGTGAAGTTAAATATTGTTGACAACAGATTGCTCTATTACAATTAACCCAGCCAGTTACTATCTGCCGAGTCTCCTCATTAGAACTGTTAGTGCGATCTGAGGAAGGCATTCTAAATCTGCATCAATTATAAATTGCATAAAATATAAACAATATACATTAATCAAACATTGTGCATATTAATAAAACAATGCTCATGAAAGTCTCCAACAGTGCACATATTAATAAAACATTACACATACTACGAATTATATATAGTCTAGAAGAATTAAAACATACTGCCTAACATATTGTCCAACATATTGACGAATATAGAAATCACAGAGAAACATCAAAAATAATATAGTGCACCAAAGAAGAAACATAAAGTATAACTACTCCAAAAAAAATTTCATACCGGGCTTGTAGCCATTTAAGTCTCTGATCCACTTGAATTCTCATGAATGTTTCTCGGTCATGTTTCTCTTTAAGAAACATGGTGCAGTAGTCGTAGAAGTCAAAGTTGGACTCCTTCATAACCTCCGGATATTTTTCGACTTCAGCAATAGCTTAGGGATTGTACATAAGGACGAAGATACCTTGATGGTAGGAGGATCCATAATGCAACGCCCAATTATGCGTGATGTTTCAGCTATCTCATCCATGGTATAACCCATTGCCTTCTTGCTTGTCGTCTAATTTTTCCCTTATCCTTCTTTTTTCCTTGCTTCAGGAGAATTTGTAACTTCTCTCTGTTTTTATGTCATCTCTAGGAGACAAGTCATGTTCGTCAATTGATTCGTTCCCAAAATTTCTGGAATTTGGTGCCCATGCAAGAACTCCAGTTGATACGATATGGTTAAACATCATATCAAGCATCTATTCTAACTCAGGGGATATGCCAGCGTACTGAAACTTTCTTGCACTGGGAAAAACTTAACATGAATATATATTTGATGAATCATCCACAATTACAGTATAGAAGTATGAAAAATAAAAAAAAGTATCACATTGAGTCATTCTTTCCACCGTTCTTTTGAAGCAGCAATAGTTTTGCGAATCGGATCTCAGCTCAAGCCTGTCTCTCGTCCCTTAAGTTCTCTTCATTACTTATTGTTACTCGGTATTGGAATGATTTGGTACCTCTAATAGAGGTCCACGGTAGATATATATATATATATAAAGAGGAAAAAACAATCAAAAATACAAGATATGAGACTAATGAGTCTAACACTCCCCCTCAAGTTGGGTCGTGTGAACTTCACAGACCTAACTTGTTATATATAAAGTTCATTCTGACCCCCGTAACTCCCATGGTAAGAATATTTGCAACCTGATCTCCGGTCTTCACGTGACTTAGAGAAATAAGGCCTTCTTCATACTTCTCCCTTACAAAGGGGCAGTCGATCTCTGTGTTTTGTGCGTTCATGAAACACAGGATTAGTAACTACCTGTATCGCAGCCTGATTATCACACCATAGAGGAGTGAGATCTTGAACAGGGTACCCGATTTCACCAAGAATCTGTTTAACCCACATGATCTCAGCAACAAAGTGAGACATAATCCGATATTCCGCCTCAGCACTAGATCTAGCAATCTTGGTCCATTTCTTGCTTTTCCAGAAGACGAAATTTCCACCCATAAAGATAGTAAATCTTGTGGTTGACTTTCGGGTGGCTAAGCAGCCCTGCCCAGTCAAAGTCACAGTATGCATCTATATTAGAATGGCCTTGATTCTTGTATGATATCCTGAGACCAAGATCTTTCTTTATGTACCTGACGATCCAGAAAATAGATTCTCATTGAGAGATAGTTGGAGCAGCCATGAACTGACTGACCTTACCTACAACACAAGCAATGTCAGGACGAGTCATGGTAAGGTAGTTCAGTTTTCCAACTATTCTACGATACTTCCCTGGTGAATCAAATGGTTTGTTTTCGACATGAAGACCTTTTTCCCCTAGTTCAAGTGGAGAATCCATAGGGCCACAGTTAGACATTCCAAGGTCGGATAGAAGATCGAGAGCATATTTGTGTTGACAAATAAAGAGGGAATCATCATAATTAGCAACTTCAATCCCTAGGAAGTACCGTAATGAGCCCAAATTTTTGTCTGGAAATTGGAGTGCAAGAATGCTTTGAGATTTGTTATCCCTTCAGAATTGTTGTCTGTGATGACAATATAATCGACATAAACCACTAGAAGATGATAAAAGAGAGACGAGTCTTTTGTACTCTTGGTAAGCCCGAATTGAGTGACCATAGAACGGAAACGAGCAAATCATGCTCGAGGGGATTGCTTTAATCCATATAACAACTTCCGGAGATGACACACATTGTTATGCTCCCCCTCAGCAACGAACCCGGGTGGTTGTTCCATATACGCCTCTTCATCTAAGGACCCATGAAGAAATGCATTCTTGATGTCCAACTGATACAAGGGCCACTGGTGAGAGGCTGCAAGAGAGAACAGGATGCGGATAGAGGACATCTTAGCAAAGGGAGCAAATGTTTCATCATAATCCACGTCATAAGTCTGAGCATAACCTTTGGCAACCAAGCGGGACTTCAAGTGGTCGAGGGAACCATCTGCATTGACTTTGATGGAATAGATCCATTTGCATCCAATAGCCCGCTTGCCAGTAGGCAAGGAGACCAGGTCCCATGTGTTGTTAAGTTGAAGAGCTATCAATTCATCGTGCATAGCAGTCACCCAGCCAGGATGAGTTTTGGCCTCCACAACGGTAGAGGGGAGACGGTATTGATCCAGAGTGGAGTGCAGGGCAGTATGAGAGGCTGACAATCCCTGGTAAGAACTAGCATATAGAGGTTTATCCCGACAAGTCCGACTTCCTTTCCGGACTGCAATAGGGAAATCTGAGCTGACTGGCATGAGAGCAGCAGGCACGCTAGCATGTGCTTCCGTAGGAACAGTCGGCATATCATCGGTGGGAGAGGTAGGCTGATGTGGTGGCACTAATGTACTATCAGAAGAGCGGCGAGAGAAAACTTGCCCACAAAGGGGACACGGAAGGTCAATCGGAGAGAGGATTGCAGGTGCAGGACGAGGAACCAAGATGACATCAAGAGATGGGTCAGGACATGGTGATCCACTAGAAAAGTAAGAGTCTGATTCCAGGAAGACAACATCCGATGAGATAATGTATTTGTGGAGATCAGGAGAATAACACTGATATCCTTTAGTAGCCCGAGAATAGCCAAGAAAAATATATTTCAAAGAGCGAAAATCAAGTTTTGAGACAGAGGGACGAACATCCCTAATATAGCAAACACACCCAAAGACCCTCAAAGGTAGAAGAGGACCAGCAAGGTCTGGGTAAAGAGTGTGATAGAGTGTCTCCCCCTCGAGGATATGAGTGGGAAGATGATTAATGAGGTGTGCAGCGGTAAGAACTGCATCACCCCAGAAGTATTTGGGTATGTGCCTATGGTGAAGAATGGCCCGAGTGACCTCAAGGAGGTGTCAATTTTTTCTTTTGGCAACACCATTTTGTTGGGAGGTCTCAGGACAGTTGGTTTGATGAAGGATACCTTTGTCAGAGAGAAAGTTAGACATAAACTGAGATAGATATTCCCGACCATTATTAGTTCGAAGACACTTAAGATGAACAGAGAATTGAGTAAAGATTTCATTCCATAGATTTTGAAAAATAGAAGGCAGCTCGGAACGATTTTTCATTAAGTACACTCAAGTCATTCGAGAGAAATCATCAATAAACGTAACATAATATTTTTGTTCGAACAACGTAGGGACAGAACACGGTCCCCAAACATCAGAATGAAGTAAATCAAAAGGTGCAGAAATACGAACATCAAGACGAGCAACATAGCTAACTCTGTGGAGTTTAGCAAACAAACAAGACTCACAGCTGAGATGGGAAACCTTCCCAAACTCAGGATACAGACAACGCATGGCCTGCATAGACGAATGACCATGACGATAGTGAAGATCCCAGAATTTGGTTGAGGCAGCAGAACAAGCAAGATATGAGACTTCGTCCAGAACATAGACGCCACCACGCAGCTTTCCTCTACCAATAATATGGCTCGTCGACTGTTCCTGAAAAATGCAACCAGAAAATATGAAGGTAGCAATACAATTTAAATCACGAGTAAGTTTACTAATTAACAATAAGTTGTAAGCAGATTGAGGGACATGAGCAGCGGAGGATAGAGTCATGTCAGGTGTCACATTGCAACTACCAAACCCGACAATGGGCACAGTTGACCCATCTGCAATTGTAAGATACCTGTACTAGTCAGGCGATCAGAAGCGCCAGAATCTGCCAACCACTGAACGAGACGTTGTGAGGTGCAAGCTGGCTGAATGGTTTGGATCACAGCAGCACTACGAGTCGGAGAGTCAATCTGGAGAGCCTGCAGGCGACGATACTCATCCTCAGATATTTCAATAGTTCTCGGATTCGAAGATGTAGAAGTAGAGTCGGCCAAGTGCGCATAGTGAGATGAAGGAGGAGGTTTGGAGGCTCAGTCTGGCTTCCCATGAACCACCCAACATGTATCTTTCGTGTGGCCCTGATGCCCGCAATGGGTACAATTCTCGTGTCGGTATCACGACCACGACCAGAGCTCCCCCCCCCCCCCGGCTAGTTCCTCTTCCACCCCGATAAGCAAGAGTCATCGACTCTCCGGAGGAAATATGTAGAGAAGATGGAGTGCATGCTGAACCGGCTTTATTCAGACGATGGTACACACTAGCATTTTGCAGGGTAGGACTCGCTAGCATTTCAGTCTTAGTTGTTGAGAAGTTTAGATCTAGCCCA
The DNA here is from genome assembly GCA_039583875.1 of Platanthera guangdongensis. Taxonomy (NCBI): domain Eukaryota; kingdom Viridiplantae; phylum Streptophyta; class Magnoliopsida; order Asparagales; family Orchidaceae; genus Platanthera; species Platanthera guangdongensis. The sequence goes on along the minus strand of CM077162.1, from coordinate 23,035,354 downwards.
TTTAGAAGCCAAAGAAGTACAAGAAGCTCACGTTGAGCCTGATGCTCTTCCCTAGTAGAGGGGATTTCTCAAAGATCCAAGATTTCATCAGCAAAAACCTTCCATTCCGCGAAGTACTCGGTGACAGGGCGCGCCCCTTGTCTCAACAAGACGAGAGAGATTGTTCGCCTGAGAAAACATCATATGCAGAGTACCCCATAGTTCCTTAGTGTTGCCACAATTCTTGCACATTTGCTGAACGGATGGGTCCATGGAGCTCAGGAGAAGAGCAAAGATGCGGCAATTATCACTATACCAATCTTCACATTCTGTACTTCCCACAGCATGAGTTGGGAGACGGGTAAGGTGGTGCGTACGTCGGATACCCGATAGGGACATAGTAACCCCCTTTTTCCATAATTGGAAGTTGGAGGAGGTAAGGATAGTAGTAGCAAGCCTCGCATTAGGAGGAAAGGTATTGGTAGAATCCCCTGAGGGAACGGTCGTCTGAATGGTGCTTGTAACTGAGGAACTCATGACCTAGATCAGCGGCGAAGGAAGAAGGGGCGCTGGTCAACGGCAGAAATCAACGACATAGAGGAACCCGCAGCATTTAGGTTGACCGCAGGAGCACCAGCGAACAAGAAACCGACGGCGGGAAGCCACTTCGACGGCAGGAAGCATCATCACGGATGCACGCCCACTGTCTCGGATGTGAGATGCGCGCAAAGGCGCGCAGAGAAGATGTCGACGGAAGGCAGGATCGAGCGGGACGGAGCGGAGCGGGAACGAGCGGGACAGAGCGGGATCAGCGGGACGATGCGGGATCGACGAGTGCGGCTAGTTGCGAGACCGAGCGAGCGAGGATGCCCTAAACCGGCTTTGATACCATGTTACTCGGTATTGGAATGATTTGGTACCTCCAATAAAGGTCCACGGTAGATATATATATAAAGAGGAGAAAACAAACAATCAAAAATACATGATATGGGGCTAATGAGTCTAACACGTATATTCTTTCTTTAACTAATCTCATGTATTCTTCATTTGAGTTCGATCATATGACTTCCCCATGCGTGCTAAAAAATTATTTGTCAGGTAGATCCACTCATCCCTGCTAAAGTGTGTGGTAGGATGATTAAACAACTCAATTTCTTTCAGATAAAGGTCACAAAATATCAAAATATCATTGGCCTCCCAATTTGCACAAACATCGCCTTCTCTATATTTACTCGTAATTATTCAATTGGATGGAAGAACAATGTAAAAGTTATTAAAAAAACAAAGAATAAAATACAAGCCTACACATACACACAACGCGCACACATCACACAACGCACACTGAGACACATCACAACATTCATACAATAAGTACACAAAGTCACAAGCACACCAACTCCACTGCTTTTGGATTTAAAAATCGAACATAAAATACTGGAGGCCATAATATTTGGTTCAAGCAGCAAAATTGAAATGAAATTGCACTCACAATGAAATAAAATTGGAAACCCTTGATTTCTAGTCTAGAAGAGATATATGATAGCTAAGAAAATATAGGCAATCTATCCTTTCAGGTTTGTTGTGCGCATTCATGAATTGAGAGAACTTGTGATCCAGGAGAACTCTACCAATAGCAGTATAATTTTCAATAGCAGTTATACTAAAGGCTATAATTTGTCTGCTCTTCCAAATTAGTTGAACCACTAGTTTGTATGACCCCCAACTATAGGTCAAACCAAGACATTCATGAATTGATTTGTCCGACTACATTGTAGTTGGAATCAGCAAGAAGTCAGAATACTATCCAACTACCAACCGCAATCTAGCCCAAAGAGAAAATACCAAAGTTTTTTGGAAGAAGATTATAGAATACTACCCAACTCCCAACTGCTATTGATTTATAGATTCAAAAACCTAGCAACAAAATAGAGGGAAAAAATCGAAAAACAAACAAGGCTCTGTCAAAAAAATAATAACAAGGCTCTGTCGAGACAATGTCGCGAGATCTAGAGAACAAAAAAGAAGAACAAGGCTATTGTTACCGGCAATGTCGCGAGATCTGGAGAATACATGTTGGAGAAGACCCGCCGGAGAAGAGAAGGCTCTAGATGTCGCGAGATCCGGAGGCAGATGGAGAAGACACGCCGAAAGTCACGGGCTCTGGATGTCATCGGAAAAGAGACGCCGAAAGTCACGGACTCTGGATGTCGTCGGAGAAGAGACGCCGAAGAGAGCGGAGTAATGTCGAGCAATCACGAGACCTAGATGCCGTCGGAGAAGATGTAGCGCCACAAATGAGTTCCTCCTCGCCTAACCTAAACGCGACAGGTTGGAGAAGACACGCCAGGTTTGGGGATGTGGAGAAATTAGGCATAGCGAATTTCATGGGTGATTGGAAAGGAAGGCGGAAAAACAAAAGATCGTGGGGGGGGCATTTCAATTGCGGGAAACGTACTGGACCCAAATGTTCTTCCAAAGTAAGCCTTAAGACAAGCCAATCACTTAGCTTACGATCATAGAAAGAAAAAACAGGCATATACAATTTCAGTAGTTACTCCAAAGAATAGGTCAACAATGATAATTGTTGTCAGCGTTATTAAGGTCAACTCCTTAATCTCCAAGCACTCAATAAAATTCAATGATCATTGTCAAATCTCCAATCACAACAAAACATACTAGAACATCTGAAACTCTTTTCAAATAAGTACAAAAAGGGCAGCCCGGTGCACAAAGCATCCCCGCCCAGTGAGGGTCCGGGGAAGGGTCCCACCACGAGGTGAAATGTAGGTTGCTTCCAGGACTCGAATCCATGACCTCAAGGTCACACTGCGACACCTTTACCGGTGCGCCAATGCGCCCCTTCACTTTTCAAAGAAATACAAATCTAAGAATAGTGAAAAAGCTGTTATAGTGGTTGATTGCAATGGAAGATATGGGCCCAAATATTTTCTTAATGGCAATAATGCAATATAGAACGAAAAGGCAACTCCAACAACAAAAACAACTCATGGGAGTAATTATTCATCTTCATGTCCAGGTCAATCAAGACATGATAATTGACTACGTCACGAACAATCACAAGAACTTGATCTAAGAAGATCTCACGCAAAGACCGCGCTTGGTGAAAACTCACTCACACTATTATGAACTCGACTTAATGCACAACAAGGCGGAAGACAAGGTTAGGAAACCATACCACATGTAACTCTTCATTCCTTGGAAGTCATTGGTGAGGTAAAATGTTAAATTGTCCCGCTCAGGTATCCAGTGACATTTTACGGATTCATTAACGGTTGGATAGAGATGTGATATATTCTTAAAAGCCACAACAACATAGGCATATTAAGGACAACAAACTTCTTAGTGACTGAGGCTAGTCAATCCAACACAAAAAACTCAATGGAAACTAGACTACTGAAGACAATTTTCAACATGTGCCATATATATAATCATTTGGTGCCAACGAGGACTCGAGGAGACCTAAAAGACAATTTCTAAACCTGACAGCAAGGGATAGGAAAAGGAAGCAAGTACAGCACCACAGAAAGGGAGAAGCAACTATCCAACACCACCAACCATATTAAAGGAGGCTACCTTTCCAAAAAAAAAAGACCGTGTAAAGGAATTTAAAACCAAGGTGATCTTTGACGAGTAGCAACAATCTAAAACTAGGCACTCTATCAAGTGGGCGAAAGAACTTTACATTGCTAAAACATGAATGTAGAGTGTCCTGAACATTAGAACATGTGGAAAAAAGAGTGGTTCCTGTAGAAAGAGACGCAGGAGAGAGAAAATCACCCTGAATTTAATTATTTTGAAAAGAATAAGAGTACATACACTTATATAGAGGGAGAAAGAGGGAGAGACTTCTACATTTACAATGTGGGACTAAATAAACTATACATGGGCCAATACAAATGGGCCTCTCCTAATGGGCATAATCTATTTTATCTTTAACACTCCCCCGCAAGCTGGAGCGTACAAGTCATAAGCGCCAAGCTTGGATAAAAACTGATAGTACAAAGTCCGAGAGAGAGCTTTGGTGAAAATATCAGCAACTTGACTGGATGCTGAGACATGTTCCAATACTATCTTCTTTGATTGAACCTTTTTCCCGAATGAAGTGACAGTCAACTTCGATATGCTTTGTGCGCTCATTAAACACCGGATTCTTGGCAATATGTATGGTTGTTTGATTGTCGCAGAGCAGGGTAGCAGGAAAGGAGAGTTTGAGACCCATATCACTGAGGAGACCCTCAAGCTAGGTGACCTCAGATACGACCGCCGTCATAGCACGGTACTCAGCCTCAGCAGATGAGCGAGCAATAAAAATCTGTTTCTTGCTACGCCAGGTAATAAGATGTCCACCGAGGTAGGTGCAAAAACCAGTTGTGGAGCGTCTATCATCAAGAGACACTGTGTAGTCAGCATTTGAGTACGCAACAAGAGATAAGGAAGTCGATGGTTTATAAACAAGTCCTTCTCCAGGAGCCTTCTTTAAATACCTGAGAATCCGCTCGACGGCTTGGAGATGAGAGGTCCGAGGAGTATGCATGAATCGGCTTACATCAAAAGCAGTCTCCACAAGGGAATAGAAAAAGTTTCCCAGTCTGAAGAATGCATGTCTGTTTAACAAGTCATTCATATTACATGTCCCACGGCTACCCAAATCAGACCAAGTACTTCAGCAATCTCTAAAATCCATGATTTTCATCTCTACTTGGATTCTTTTTAGAAAAGATAGCTTAAGTTTTGATTTTTTAAATTCTAAACCAAATAGTGAGTATTTATAATTATAGCTAAATTTACAATAACAATTCATCAATATATAAAAGATGGATTGTGTAAGGTCAAAGCAAGCTATTTGGCCCAAGAAAAAATGAAACACTTTCCTTTTCAGGAAGATTGGCCTCTATACGGAAAGAGATTGTAGCTGTTACCCATCAGACAAATCAATTTTATATATAAGAGTTGAAGATGAACCGAATTCACCCTCATAAAGAGCATCACATTCAGCTTCATTAGAGGTTCCCAAACCATAGTAAATGCAGAAACCTGCAATCAACCGCTCACAACTAGGTTTTCCTCCCCCATAGAAATTTGCTTAAAATGTTGTGTTTTTAAAAGCAGCTGTAGGAATGTGAACCACGGTACAAATGTGAGACGCAATAGGAATGTGAACCATAGTAAAAAAGTGATTTGAACAGATTTGAAGAACATAATTGATAAATGTAACCTTCCCAACTCGGTTTAGCCTCTGATGCACCAAACAATTTATTTTTTCTATTAATATTTTTAGCAATTGAATCGAAGTATATAGCCCTCGGCCAGCCTGCGTAAATAGAGACCCCCAGTAATTGAAAGGGAAAGAGACATTGTATATTTAGCAAGAAACATATCTGGTTTCTTCTATCCAGCCTGAGGTGAGCAGAAAGATATACTTTACACCTAACCAGATTAATCTTTTGTTTAGATTGCTATTTATAATCCATAGGTAGGTCCATTATAACATTTGATGACTGATGGAATGCTTTGTTAAAGATAATGTGGTTGCTAGAAAAATAGAATAGGAAATTTGAACTCTATATAGTAATACCATTCAGCAGAGCAGGACAAACAAATTAGTGAACTTTCTGTTGAGGTAATATTCAGTTAAAATAAAAAGAGGAGATATCATGTCCTCGTGTCTCAGATCTCTTGAAGATTGGATGGGGGGAAACCAAGATCCCTTCGTTAACCATAACGGAGAAGCAGCAAAACAAGTTAGCTTTCTGATAAGCCCAATAACTTGAACATTAAAATCATATTGACTTATCGATCCAAAAAATTTAATAAGGAGACACTTTCCATATTATCAAACTCTCCATGTCTATTTGTATTACCATGTTAATCTTTTTGAACTTTTAATTCAGTACGTGAGAAAACTCTTCCACAAGCATGATATCATAAATGGATCTATTTATGAAAAAAACTCTTCCACAAACATGCTATCAGTCTAGTTCTACAAGTATTAAACCTATCCAAAATCCAACACTCATGATAAACGTACTTTTACATCCCAAATTCTCATGTCTTGAATACAACTTCGAAAAGAAATATAAATTCAGAATAACCATTAAATCTAAATAAAAAGTTACTTTTTCCTCATCGTAAAAAGAATATTAGGGTTCAATGTAATCAAATGGAAGATTGATTGATATTTAAAAGTGATATGCTTCCCCATTTTGATTGTGATATAATGGTTTACCCATCAATTTTATGGAATTACTCAAGCCAGTCCATTCTATACGAATAAAATCAAAAAAGTAACAGCCACATGAAATTTGAAGGAATACCTAAGGACTGAAGAAGGCTATAACAATGGCTCTACATGGACAATGAGGTTATACATTATCCAACTCAGACCGGTTGAAGTATGGGACCTTAGTACAACCAGCTGCAAAAATCCCAGAAGCAAGAAGTATATAAATACATAGACCGCCTCAACAATCTTCAATAGTAGGCATGACTTCAATACTTATTTCAAGAAGAAATAATCATAGATTAACTTAGATCTCGCCACATCCCATCATAGCATAGTTTCATCGTACTCAAGAACAAGAACTAATCATAAAACCTGATTTGAATAGCAAGTATGCACAATAAAACCCAAAATATCAGTCTTAATGATGTAAAAGATCCCACGCTACTCGTAAAGAGAAATCTTGGGTAAACACTCGGGATTATATTCCAACTTGAAGGAGCATGACCTCCTCAAATCAAGAAACCAAGAATATTCACTTTTGATACTACAATTTTGAACAACAACAACAACAACAGCACTCAAGCTTTTATCCCACTATAGTGGGGTCGGCTATATGGATCTTTTGTCTCCATTGTGTCATATCTTGTGTCATGATCTCACTAATGCATAAGTACATCATGTATTTCCTTAAAGTTTCATTCCAAGTCTTTATTGGTCTACCCCTCCCTCGTTTAACATGCCTAGTGACTAGACTCTCACAACACCTAACAGGTGCCTCTAATGGTCTCCTTTGCACGTGTCCAAACTATCTTAGTCGAGCTTCTCGCATCTTCTCTGCAATTGGTGCTACTCCAGTCTTATCCTTGATACTACAATTTTGAAATCAGACATAAAATTCCCAGGAGCAATTCTACTACTAACTACCTAGATATGAGCAAGTACTCAATTCTAATATCTCCTCTTACTGGCTTCCAGCAGCTTATCTTGCTAACAACATTAATACAAAACTCATTGCATTAGTAATACACCTTTCAACTCCTCAGAAGTCAGAACCTGGAAACTTTCATAAATTTGCAAACCAAACTGTGAATTAGGATAGGACACCTACCACAGCGAATGAAGAAACTCTATTGTTTATGCACATTGTTATGACCTCCCGACCTAGATCTCGTGATTGAGCTGACTGAGGAGTTCCCCGGTGGAGGTAGCGAATCCTTCGGAGGTGATATGATGGAAGATGCCGAAACCAGTGAGAGGGGTGAAGAAGAGGAGAGGAGAAGAGAGGAGAGATCGAGAGAGAGGAAGAGAAGTAGAGACGGCGAGAGGGGGGAGAAGCGGGCACTGTGTCGCGCGGGGCGGAGTCGCGGAGAGGCGGTTGCTAGGGTTTTCAGGCGAGAGGCGAGAGGTTAGAGAGAGCGGGAGTTAGAGAGAGAGAGATGGAAAATTAGGAAATAACTTGCTTGTTGCTCCATTCACTACAACCGGACCCTATAGGTCCACAAGCCCAAACCAAAAATAAAATAGTTTGCATAGTTGCGCCTCTCCCCTAGGCATACTACAAGTGAGACCAAAATATAATAAAGCTGCGAAATAAGAAGACATCAAACATAAAATAAATTCATTCGGTCTTGTCCGGTGATGGCGTTGTTAAGTGTGTCCGCAATATGGATTTGGTACGTCGAGTGTCGTAACATCACCGCCCCGGCGCCCTCGTTGGAAGACAGCTTGTCCTCAAGTTGTGGAGGAACTTCGACTAGAGAAGCCAGTGACAGAGGTCCCACGAACAACTTGAGCTGGGAGATGTGGAAGACATCATGGATGCGGGCCTCGGGAGGCAGGCCGAGGCGGTAGGAAACATCCCCAAAGTGTTCGGAGGTGGGAAAAGGGCCAAAAAAACTTGGGCCCCAACTTGTTGGAGTGGGCCGTATAGTGGATACCTGACGGAAAGGGCGGCGTTGCATCCACACCCAATCGCTCACGGCGAAAGTGCGTTCTTGATGCCCCCGGTTGTATGCAATCTCCATCCGTTGTTGGGCTTGCACCAGGCGGTTCCGGGCTGCATGCAAAAAAAGTGTCGCGGTCTTCCAATTCGCAGTCAATGGCCGCCAAACAAGTCGAGCCTCCTGTGTAGGACAAGAGGCGGGGAGGTTCCCGACCATAGATGAATCGAAACGGTGTGGTCTGCAGTACGGTGTGGTAGGCCGTGTTGTAACAATATTCGATTCAAGGAAGCAAACGTGTCCAATCCCGGGGTCGATCTCATGTAACACACCTCAAGTACATCACCAGAGTGCGATTGACCAACTCTGTTTGGCCATCGGACTGGGGGTGGTATGCCGATAAGAAGGCCAGTTTGGTACCGCTAAGGGAGAAAAGCTCATTCTAAAAGTGACTGGTGAAGACCTTATCCCGATCTGAGGCAAGAATTTTTGGCATGCCATGCAGTCAAAAGATCTCCTGGAAGAAAACTCGTGCGACGTGCTCCGCTACAAGCGGTTGCGCTAAAGCGATGATATGGGCTCCCTTCGAGAACCGGTCCACCACCACCATCAAAATGGATTTGCCCTGTACTGAAGGCAGTCCTTCAACAAAATGCATGGAGAGGTCCGCTCAAATCTACGTAGGGACCGGTAAGGGCCGAAGCAACCCGGCAGGAAGGAGATGATCGGCCTTGTTTTGTTGACATACGACACATTTGGCAATGAAATCATGGATGTGTCGGTGCATGCCCTTCCAATAGAATTTCGTGCGGAGGCGCAGGAGAGTGGGGTGAACGTCTTCGTGACTGCGAGAGTGGACATCTTCCAAAATGGTAGAGATGAGAGGTGATACCCGGTCCACGTACAACCGATCGCGGTAAAAGATCAACCCATGGCGAGCTGTCCATTGCGGATCCGTGAGGCCGTGTTCTGCACGATGAAGGAGCTTGGACAAACTGGGAGAAGCGTGGATCTCCTGACGAAGCAGGGATAGAAGGTCCGCAGTCAGAAAAGAAATGGCAAGGATGGTGACATCTGGTGGAGTGTTCCGGTGGGATAGTGCGTCGACGGCACGGTTGAGCATCCAGGCCTTGTGTTCCACCTGAAAATCAAAGCCGAGTAGTTTGCTCACCCATCGTTGTTGTGGCACGGTAGTAAGGCGTTGCTCTAGCATGTACTTGAGGCTGTAGTGATCCGTTCGTATGATGAAGGAACGACCCCATAAGTAAGGCCGCCAATGTTAGATGCCTCTGGGAGGCCAATGATCACTTGCTCGTACGCTGGCAACTTCCGGTGATGGATGGTCGTCTGCCGGCTGAAAAAGGTGATGGGATGGCCCTCCTGCTGTAGCACAGCGCCATAGCCGAGGCCGGACGTGTCGCACTCGACGAGGAACGGTAAAGCGAAGCCCGGCAGACAACAGTGCCACCTAGAGAGAGTGGAACGCTTGTGTTGTTGTGTCCTTCCACACAAAGGTGCTTCTGGAGCAAGCTGATCAAGTGGGCTGTGATGTTGTCATAGTCACGAATGAATCAGCGGTAATAGCTTGTGAGGTCGAGAAAGTCGCGGAGGTCGGTGAGGCTTTGCGGCAAGGGCCGCGAGCCACGCCCTGGAGCTTGGCCGGGTCGGCCGATACCACCGAACTATCCACCACATAACCCAAGTAAGTGATCAAACGATGGCCAAACGAACACTTTGAAGCCTTAAGGACCAAATGGTGCGTACGCACCAAGCTGAGGACGGTCTGGAGATGGTGTATGCTCCTCCCAAGTTTTGCTATACAAAAGAATATAGTCAAAAAAACCAGGACTGACTTGCGGAGGAAGGGTTGGAATATCTCATTCATCAAAGCTTGAAATGACGAAGGCGCGTTCGTTAGGCCGAACAGCATAACCAAGAATTCGAAGAGACCGCGGTGAGTCCAGAATGCGGTTTTTTCCACGTCCACATCTGCCATCCGAACCTGATGGTACCCGAAAAACAAAACGAGCTTAGAGAAGAAGCACGCCCAGTGTAACTCGTCGAGGAATTCCTCCACTACCGGAATGGGGAACTTGTCCTTGACTGTAATGGCGTTGAGAGCCTGATAGTCCACGCACATGCGCCGCGATTTGTCCTTGTTCACTGTTGGAAAAGCCCACTTAAACTAGGCCCATTTGTATAGCATTTATTGTTTTTCTCTCCTCTCTTTAGTCCCACATTGTGTATAGGACTTTCCTCTCTCTTTCTCTCATCTATATATATGTACTCATTCTTTGTATTTGTACCAAGTGGACATATATACAAGGTTGGCTTTCTCCATCTCTACATGGTATCAAAGCGAGGTTCCGGTCTCCTGCGGATTCCGAGTTCTATCCGGCCAGCGGCCTGCGGACTCCTGCGGACTCCCATTCCTATCCGCCCAGCGGCCTGCGGTTTCCGCGGCCTGAGTGTGTGTGTCCGCACCTCCTAGTCGCATTGCCCCTGCGGCCTGCCTTGTCCAAACCGCTCCCTCTCATCCCGTGGAACCACTCCTCTTCCCTCCTCTTCTGGTCCTTTATAGCTCTCTCTCTGATCTGTGGGGTCCACTGCTTCCCATAGTCCGCTGCGGCCTCTTCTTGTCCGGCGCGACCTCGGCGAACTCGCTCCCTAGCTCCGCGGTCTCCTTCTGTCCGCTGCGAGCTCGGTATTCGCCTCCTCTTGCTCTCTTTCGTCCGCCGTGAGCACGGCGCCTCCTCTTCTTGCTCTCTTTCGTCCGCCGTGAGCACGGCGGCCTCCTTCTGTCCGCACTTCTCTCCTGCCTGCGGCTGCTCTCCTTCCTCTTCTGGCGGACAAGTTCTTTTCCCTGTCCGCCGCGGGCTCGCTTCTCTGCGTTGTTTTTCCGTCTTGCGGACTGGTCCAGCCCGCTGCGGTCGCCCTCTAGTTCCCGCGACGTGCCGAGCTCCCCCGGCTTGCCCTCTCTTCTCGGCCAGCTGTTGTGCTCTTCTTGCCACGGCCGGCTCCAGTCCGCCGCGGTCTGATCCAGTCCGCCTCGGCCTATTCCAGTCCGTCGCGGCCTCTCATAGCCCGCTCCTTGCTGAGCGTGTCTGTACTCGCTGCGGCCTCCTCCAGTCCGCCGCGGCCTCCTCCAGTCCGCCGCGGCCTCCTCCAGCTCGCCGCGGCCTCATCCAGTCCGCTGTCTCTGCCCGCTTCCTCTCCTCCAGGTCGCCCCCATGACTACATCTGCGGACTCTGTTGGCACGGCAGTTCCTCCTCCTGAACGCCCGGCCTCTCTCCAGGAAGTCCGCGACGAGCTTCGGATTACTACAATTTCTCTCACTGGCAAGAAAACTTTGTGGAATGGGCCCACTCGGTTCGCCGTGTCCTGCAGTCAAAGGGGTTCCTTCATCACTTGACTCAGGTCGTTATCGGTAACCCTACTGAGTAATGGTTACGCAATGATGGTCGTGTGCAGACTTGGCTTCTTAACTCTCTTGATGGCGAATCTTATCGCCTAGCCATGTACCATGAGACGGCCAAAGGCATGTGGGACGAGCTCCACACCCTCTACTCTGGCAAGGATAGTCTCCACCATTTGTATGACATCATCACTGCTGTCCAGGCCCTTGATAGCAGTGGCGCGACCGACCTGACGTCCTTTGTTGCTCAGGCTCGGTCTCTGGTTGAGGCTTGGATCCACCATCAGCCTCCTACTTTAGATCTTGTTGCTCAACGTACCCAAAAGGAAGCTGTGGGTATCGCCATGATGATGGCCCGAGTACCGCCTCATCTTCAAAGTGTCCGGGCTCACATCCTCTCCTCTACCGTTACACCATCTTTCTTCGATGTGTGCTCGATGCTTCTCAAAGTCTCCCCGCCTCCGGATGTGTCCGGACTTCCTTCTCCGGCCCTTGTTCAACAGGCACCAGCTCCCTTATTGCCTCTACCCTTTTCTGCCTGTGGCGGCCGCTCTGATTCTCGCGGTCGGGGTCGGGGTGGCCGGTCTCGGCCTAAGTGCTCGTTCTGCGGTAAAGATGGGCATCTTGAAGCTACATGTTATCGCAAACATGGGCGACCTCCTCGTCCGCAGGCCTCTGCTGCTACTACCGACTATGCTTCCCCTCGTACTGATCTCGACGAGGTTCGTCTTCAGCTCCAGCATCTTCATGGCCTGCTTAGCCGCCCGCCTGCCTCGGTTGCCTCTGTTGCCTACATCTCCAATGAAGGTATCGCCTGCCTATCCTCTGGCCCGCGCTGGATCCTTGATTCTGGTGTCACTCATCATATCACCTCTGTTAGGCCGCTTCAGTACTTGTCTTCACCTCACCCGAAGTACATTACTGTCGCTAATGGGGCATCGGTTCCCGTCTCTGGATGTGCTGATATTTCCCTCACCTCTTCTCTCCTTCTGCGCTCGGTTCTACATGTTCTGGGCTCTCCTTTCAATTTACTGTCTGTTGGTCGCCTTACTACTGATTCTAATTACTCCGTGACATTTACTTCTTCTTTTTTTCTCATACAGGATCAGCAGACGCGGACTATCATTGGTAGAGGACGACTGCAGAATGGGCTCTATCTTCTTGACGACTCTCCCACTGTCCTCGCATCTATCTCCTCTTCGGACTGGCATCGCCGTCTGGGACATGCTCCTCTTCCAGTCCTCCGGAAGGCTCTTCCTGATGTTACTCTTCCTGCTTTTCGCTGCGACACATGTATTTTGGGCAAACAGCCCGTTCATCGTTCCTTCTCATTGTACTCGGGGCTCCGCTCCTTTTATTTTGGTACACTCCGATATATGGGGTCCGTACAAATTTACTAGTATTTCTGGCTATCGGTATTTTCTTACTTTTATTGATGATTACTCTCGCATGACGTGGTTATATCTCCTCCGGGATCGCTCTGAACTTCCCCGCGTCTTCCGGGCTTTCATACTTGAGACTCGCACTCAGTTCTCTGCGCCTATTCGTATTATTCGTACTGACAATACACGGGAGTACACCAGTCATACCTTCGCCACTCTCTACTCTGAGTTCGGCATTCTTCACCAAACCTCGTGTTCGTACACTCCACAACAGAATGGTGTCGCCGAGCGCAAGAATCGTCACCTTCTTGATGTCGCTCGCTCCCTTATGCTTCAAATGCAGGTTCCCAAACCATATTGGAACTACGTGCTCTCCACGGCTTGCTTTCTCATCAACCGCCTCCTGTCTTCCGTCCTCCAGTATGCTACTCCCTTCAGCCTCCTCTTTCCCACTACTCCGCCTTTTCCCGTTCCTCCACGGGTGTTTGGGTGTACCTGCTACGTTCACCACCTTGGTCCCTCCACGGACAAGTTGGCTCCTCGTGCCACCAAGCATATCTTTGTGGGCTACTCGCGCACTCAAAAGGGTTATGTATGTTATTCTCCTGCTACCCGCAAGGTTACTGTCTCGGCTGACGTAACTTTCCGTGAAGATATTTCATTCTTCCCTGCTCTAGATGTCGCTCTGAGTCCAGATCCCGTCGTTCGTCCTGTCATTCCTGCTCCTCACTCCTCATCCTCTCCGCCTTCCCTACCTCCTGTTCGTCCGCCACCACCGGTTATTCGGGTCTATTCTCGTCGCTCTCCTCATCCCGTTGCCCCTCTGCAGTCGACTTCGCCCTCTGGTGCCCTGCTCCCTGCTGCTCCGGCTCCCGCCTCTACCGCTCATCCGATGGCGAATTACGTCTCTCTCCATCGCCTCTCTTCCTCTCTTCTTCACTTTGCCACCTCATTATCCTCTGTTTCGGTCCCTAACTCTTTGCAGGAGGCGCTTCATCATCCTGGCTGGCGGGCTGCCATGGACGAAGAAATGACGGCCCTCTGGGCCAACCAGACCTGGGTCTTGGTTCCCTTACCTCCCGGTCAGCACCCTGTTGGGTGTAAATGGGTGTTCGTCATCAAGCATGCTCCGGATGGCACTATTGCCCGACTGAAGGCCCGTCTTGTGGCCCGTGGCTTCACACAACAGGAGGGCCTCGACTATGAGGAAACCTTCTCTCCGGTGGCCAAGCTCAACACTATCCGCGTTCTTCTCTCCGTCGCGGTGCACCGCCACTGGCCCCTTCATCAGCTCGATATCAAGAACGCCTTTTTGAATGGCGACCTTCAGGAAACCGTCTACATGCGCCAACCGCCCGGGTTTGAGACCACGGGGGAGTCTCGGGTATGTTTTCTCAAAAAGTCCATTTATGGTCTCAAACAGTCCCCTCGGGCGTGGTTTGACAAGTTCAGCAAGGTGGTTCGGGACATGGGGTTCACTCGGAGTTCTGCAGATTTCTCCCTTTTTACCCGACACCGGGCCACTGGCACCGTCCTTCTGTTGGTTTATGTTGATGACATCCTTCTCACTGGGGATGACTCAAAGGGGATTCAAGAGGTCAAACAACATCTGAGCACTGTTTTTCAGACTAAAGACCTGGGGAAACTTCGCTACTTCCTTGGTCTCGAGATCGCCCGGCGGCCGGACGGGTTGGTGCTCTCCCAACGAAAGTACTGTCTCGATCTTCTCAAAGATGCTGGTCAGTCTGGTTGCAAGCCAGCTTGTACCCCGATGGAGGCAAATCACAAACTGTGCTCTCATGCTTCGGATGACGATTTGCTGCTTCCGAACCCGGAATACTATCGACGCCTTGTGGGAAAGTTGATCTATCTAACAGTCACGAGGCCGGATATATCGTTTGCAGTTGGGGTTGTCAGTCGGTTCATGCATGCCCCCCGGGCTTCTCATCTCCAGGCGGTTGAACGGATTCTCTGATACCTTAAGGGAGCTCCGGGTCAAGGGCTGGTTTACAAAACCTCCGACTCTGCTCCCGCATTGGTTGCCTATTCTGATGCCGACTATGCGGGTTCCCTGGACGATCGAAGGTCAACAAGTGGGTTCTGTACTTATTTTGTTGGTCATCTTATTACATGGAAAAGTAAGAAACAAGCTGTGGTAGTCCGTTCCTTTGCAGAAGCTGAATACCGATCGATGGCCTCGGTTGTCTCAGAACTCACATGGCTTGAAAGTCTCCTTACTGACCTGGAAGTAAAACTCTCCTCCTCTGCTGTTCTATTTTGTGATAGTCAAGCCGCCATACACATAGCAAAGAATCCGGTGTTTCATGAGCGCACAAAACATATCGAAGTCAACTGTCACTTTGTTCGTGAGAAGGTTCAATTGAAGAAACTTGAATTGAAGCATGTTCCAGGAACTGATCAAGTTACCGACATCCTCACAAAGGCCTTATCAAGTACCCTGTTCTACCAGTGTTTGTCCAAGCTGGGTGCATATGACCTATATGCTCCAGCTTGCGGGGGAGTGTTGGAAAAGCCCACTTAAATTAGGCCCATTTGTATAGCATTTATTGTTTTTCTCTCCTCTCTTTAGTCCCACATTGTGTATAGGACTTTCCTCTCTCTTTCTCTCATCTATATATATGTACACATTCTTTGTATTTGTACCAAGTGGACATATATACAAGGTTGGCTTTCTCCATCTCTACATTCACCAACAGTACTGGGGAAGAGAAAGGAGAGACGTTGCGCCGAATGAGATCCTGCTGGAGGAGATTGCATTGTTGCTCGATCTCATCCTTCTAGAGGAAGGAGTATCTGTATGGTCGCACCACCACCGGGGCCGCCCCTGGAAGGAGGCAAATGCGATGGACTTGCTTACGTCGCGGTGGAAGGCCCAAGCGTGGACTAAATATCTCGGGGAAAGACTGTAGAAGGTGAGCAAGATCCGGCAGGATGGTCAGCCAACTGCCGGGTCGGAGCGGCCAGCGGCTCGGTGTGAACGAGAAAGGAGGGAAACTGTCCCGGGGCCTGTCCTTGCCACTGTATCAAGCGAGAGCTCACGTGTCATGAGATGGTCAGACGATCAAGTCCCACATGAGGGACCCCAAAGTGGGCAGCCAGCGAACACCCAGCACGATGTCAAAACCCGAAGGTCCGCAACAAAGAAATCAGTCTGTGAAGAATAACCGTCTACGGCGAAAGCTACACGCCGACATGCTCCCGGACACGGCATCTGTTGGTCGTTTGCCACCGCCACCTTGATGTGACTATGCGAAACATACAGGAGGTTAAGTTGGAGGGCTCTGTCCTGACGGATGAAACTGTGAGTACTGCCGGTATCCATGAAAGCTAAGAGGGGTGTGCCCGCCACGTCCACAAAGAGCTAAATGGGGCATCCCTCCTGCGGCCCAGATAAGGCATGTAGAGAAAGTTGTGGTGTGCCAGAATCGTCAAACCCATCGTCCTAATCCTCTGGTGGGTCGTCAACTTCCAACCAAAATAGGTGTTTGCACCGATGACTGGGTGTGTACAGTTCATCACAATTGAAACAGAGGCCCTTCTCGTGGCGAGCCGCCATCTCCGATCGGGACAAACAGCAGCGGTAAGTGGGTCGTGGGGGTTGTTCCCCATCTGGCGGCTTGGAAGTGGAGAAACTCGTTAGTGGTCGAGGGCTGAAAACTTCACAGCGGCCCAAGCGTGGTCGATCCAAGGCGAGCCGGCACTCATAGGCGCGGGCAAGGCTCATATCCGTCAAGAAGTCCGGTAGCTTCTGAAATTCCACGTCCCAACGGAGCCGGTCGGGTAACCCGGCGGTGAAGAGTGGAACCTGTTGTGACGGTAACACGGACGTGGCACGGGAGAGTAACAACGAAAACTTCTCCAGATAGGTCTCAATGGGGCCGGTTTGCTTGAGAGAGATAAGGTCCCCAAAAGAGTTGCCCGGCATTGCCAGTCTGAAGCGGAGAGAACAGGCTGTCTGGAAATCATTCCAAGAGGTGTTGGGTTGCTCCCGCAGAAGTTGAGTGACCCAGAGTTGCGTCGGTTAAAGGAGGTGGAATGAGGCGATGTCGGCGCGTTTCTCGTCTTGAGTGTGCTGATTGGTGAAGAAGAACTCACAGCGTGTAAGCCATGGAAGGGTATCTTCACGGCCTTCATAGATCGAAATATTCATACGGACGGAACGGGGGGCGGAGAAGAAATCACCACGAGGAGGCGCCAATTCGACCCAACTCGCGGTCGGGGAGGCCGCCTGTTGCGGTGGAGGCGCGCCCTGAAGGGAGTCCAAGCGCGCATTGAGGGCGCCCATGTTGTCATTTTGGGTGGCTAACATCGATTGGAAAAACTACATGAGTTGGGTGAGAGAGGAGCCACCGTCGGCCATGGGAAAAAGCGGCACTGCTAGTGACAGAAGCAGCCCGGCGTTGTCACGTGTGAGCGGAGGCAGTTCGGGCGGGCGGCGAAATCGCGTGAGGGCGGCTCGGTAGTTTCTGGGAAGGGTAGTGCCGGCGTTTGGCTCTGATACCAAGTTGTTATGATCTCCCGACCTAAATCTCGTGATAGGGCCGACTGAGGAGTTCCCCGATGGAGGAAGAGAATACTTTGGAGGTGCTATGGTTGAAGATGTCGAAATCAGTGAGAGGAGTGAAGAAGAGAAGGAGAGCAGAAGAGAGGAGAGATCGAGAGAGAGGAAGAGAAGTAGAGACGGCGAGAGGGGGGAGGAGCAGGCGCTGCGTCGCGCGGGGCGGAGTCGCGGAGAGGCGGCTGCGAGGGTTTTCGGGCGAGAGGCGAGAGATTGGAGAGAGGGAGCGGGAGTTAGAGAGAGGGAAAATTAGGAAATAACTTGATTGCTGCTCCATTCACTCCAACCGGACCTTATACCTCCACAAGCCCAAACCAAAAATAAACTAATTTGCATAGTTGCGCCCCTCACCTGGGCATACTACAAGTGAGACCAAAATATAATAAAGCTGTGAAATAAGAAGACATCAAACAAAATAAATTCATTCGGTCCTGGTCGGTGGGCAGCGTTGGTAAGTGTGTCCCCAATATGGATCTAGTACGTCGAGTGTCGCAACAAACGCATAAAAACATGTGGGGAGTGTTATTCAAATTGATAGGCTATAGTAATTGTGATACAACGATACATGAACACGCTGTCCAGCACCATAGACATGCGCGCTCTCAAATGATCTCCAAATGATAAGAGAATACCAGCCTTGATTTATAATTTTATGGTATGCACTAATGTAATTAACTGTCATCTTTATTGTATCATCCTTATCTTTATTATACAATGGAAGCCTTAATCCTTAGTTGGTGTAACATTTATATCCCTTTTTGCCCTCATTAACACATGTTTTGGGGTTAACTAAAGGGGTATTTTTGTCTTGTGGCTGGATTACCACTTAATTCCTTTTAAGATTGTGATGTCCCCTTCCTCAAAATCCCGATATCCTCCATTTCTTCCCCACTTCTTCGGCGCAGGTAGGGCATCGGATGCTTTTCTTCCCCACTTCTTTGGCGTAGATGTGATTTCTCCTCTCTCAACCCCGATAGATGTGGTTTCTCCCTCAGCCACCAAACGACCCCTGCCACCGACGCCTGCAGCACGCCGACGACTGGAACCCTCTTCCGTGATGTCCACTCGCAGGTGCTGCTTCACGGTTTCCTCTTCTTCCGGCGAAGGTTTCTCCCTCAGCCACCAACCGACCCTTGCCACTGACGCCTGCAGCATGCCGACGAATGTTACCCAAATCGAACTTCCAGATCTCCCGTCGGAGGCATATTTTGCATTCCCTCCTCCACATGTTTTTGGGGCAAATGCGTGGGTGAGCGTTCTTCATTCTCCGCACAGGCGTTGATGATTTCCAAAGGAAGTTCTTCCGATCCTCCCAAAATCCAGATTGGTCCTCCGAAAGGTACGCCCCTAATTTTTCCCTCACCGCTGGGAATGTGTACTCATGTTTCTTCATTGCAGGAAGGGCATGGTCTATGAAAGGAAGAACAAAATCAGGAATAACTTCTGTATTTATCTATTTTGCCTTGATCGTTCTACATCTCTGCTATCCATTGTCTGATTTCAGTTGAAGCCATTGGTTATAGTTTATCATTGTCAAGTGAGCCTCTTAAGGAGTTCTCTTCAATTGTTTCTAATCGAATCGGTGTACACATTATTAATGGTAAGTTGATATTTGTTAAGGATTCTTATTAATGGTATATTTATTGAGATGAATGTTTATGTTTTGATCATTTTGCTCCAATTAACGTCTCTCACCTTACCTTCACTTCAATTGTTTCTGTTGAACCTCCTAATAGTGTTTTTCTGAAATTTCAAAGCAAAATATGAGAAGACCCGTTGAGAAATTATTATTAGTACTGATGTGTATTTACTTATTATGTATTACTTAATGTTTGATATAGCTAAGTTGATATTTGTTAAGGATTCTTACTAATGGTATACTTATTGAGATGAATGTTATGTTTTGATCATTTTGCTCCAATTAACGTCTCCCGCCTTACCTTCACTTCAATTGTTTCTGTTGAACCTCCTAATAGTGTTTTTTTGAAATTTCAAAGCAAAATATGAGAAGACCCGTTGAGAAGTTATTAATAGTACTGATGTGTATTTACTTATTATGTATTACTTAATGTTTGGTATATAATTACCCATCCAGAAGTAACTGGCACGAGGAGAGTCAACAATTCTCAAAAATGAAAAATTGTTTAAGTTTACGATCATATCTTTCAATGTTCTCTCTCCTTTTGTGGGCAGAGTTTGGACTGGAATGAGGGGGATAATTAGCTGAAGTAAATGCAAATGATAAATTGAGGGACCCAAACTAAAATTGATTGCAACAGAAATATTTGTATGACTGTGCAGTAAAACTTGGAAAAAGAGACTGAAAATTAACTGGGGGGGAGCATTGGTGGTTGCATATACAAATTATGTTCTAAAGTGTGAAAATATCATTTTCATTTACTTTTATTGATGCAGGTTTTCAAACTTTTATAGATGCGGGTGTTCTAATATTTGTATGAGTGTGCAGTACTGTTTTTTAAGTAACTCTAATATTGATGCACAATTTGTACTTTCTCATAATAAGTTACTGTTTTAATTCAGTATGAAGGAAGTAATTGATGAGTGATAAGTAATTAAAATACTGCTTTAATTGGGCCTAAGGTATTATAAAAGTAATTGATGAGTGACATTGTCTAACCTTGCTGTAGAATTAAAACATTTGCAAGTTTTTGAGATTTTTATTTAGTTATAATTGCAGGTGATGAAATGTTATGTTTTATTTCACCTATTGTTTTATTAGAGCAATATTACAACCATAAAATTTTTGAGCATTTAATTAACTTTCTAGGATTCATGGTTTAGAAATTCTTCCTAACTGGTCGATGCTCAAACTTTACATTAATGCACTTGGTTGATGCATCCAATTGCATGGAATTGATGTTCATCGCCAGCCACAAATAGTACCATTCAACAGGTTAGTATTTGCTTCTACCAGTTGTTATTGTCTTACTCCATAACTATATATTACTCTAATGCACTATTGAAATTGTCTTTTTCAATGACTACAGAATTGTTTGTCTTTGTACTTGAACCGTTTTTAAGCTTAACACATTCTTTATTAGGCTAATTTTGTATGTGTTGAAAAGTGAATGATTATTGTGCATGTGTTAACAATACGAATTTAAGAGATCATTAATGTTGTCATATTTACATGAAAGATCTAGCTTCACAGTTGATGACACCGACAATGTAATGAGTCCTTTTCTTTTGTGTTCATATGTTCTCAGATTTTTGTGTTCTCCGCTTTCTCAGATTTCTTTTTGTGTTATCAATAGAATAATTTGAGTTACTATTACGCACAGTACACACTCCTGCTCCATCTCATAAAAAAGGGTCACGAGAGATATCCTTTCTCAGGCCCTTATTTTGATCCCTACTTAGTCTCAAACAAATGCACATGACATAACAAATTGTAGTTGAAGCGTCAGCATCATTGCCAAACCAGGGTGGGCCAGCCCAGCATAAACGAGGAAGGGCTTTGACTTCAAAGATAACGACTGAGCAAACATGATTAACAGTTAGGCCAAAAACATGATTTAGCTTTTCAGACCAATGACGACCCCATGGCGAATTCGCCACCACGATGAAGTGACGCCCCCACGACAACGGTCTCCCCCACGACAAATGTCGTCACCACGACAAGTGACGCCACCACGACAAGTGATGCCCCCACGACCAATGTCGCCCCCACAAAAAATGTCACCCTCACGACGAATGTTCCCTGCACGGGATACTTTTGGTTGGGATTTATCTTTTCAGACGAATGTCGCCCCGATGACGAATGTCGCCTCCACGACGAATGTCGGCACAGCAGAATGTAGCCCCCATGCCGAATGTCACCCTCACGACGAATGTCGCCCCCACGACGAATGTCGCCCCAACGACGAATGTCGCCCCCCACGACGAATATCGCCACCACGACGAATGTCGCCCCCACGACGAATGTAGCCCCCACGACGAATGTTGCCCCCACGATGAATGTCGCCCCCACGATGAATGTCTCCCCCATGACGAATGTCCCCCCACGACAAATGTCGCCTCCTCGAAAAATGTCGCACCCACGACGAATGTCACCCCCTCGAAAATTGTCGCACTCACGACGAATGTTGTCAGCACGGGGTCCCCCGTACACGACTGCTTGTTACACTATATAAAGAGAGTTTAAGTTAATTAGCAGTCATCTTGAAAATCTCTTGTAAGTTATCATTTAGAGAGGGAGCATAAGAGGGAACAATCCTTAGGAGCATTGTTGCAAGCATGTCTCGCAAGTTTGTATCCATTTTCGTATTCTAATGCAATCTTTCATATTGGCAGATATCAATTCAATCAACTTGCAGTTGTCTATGTTGTCCTTCGAGATCCAATTCCTTCTACTTCTTCATGATCAACACTATCAATGTCATTTTCTCCACACGGGCGGATTAGCCTACATGCAGGCATCTGCTTGTTTTTTTCCCAAGAGCTTTGGGCCACCAGTGAAGCAAAGGCGCCAACCGATTCCGTCCCCAACATCCGCCGCATATAGCTCTACATCCTCCTTTTCCATCACCAACCACAGCCACTTTCATTGCCATTTGCCACCATATTCTTCCCCCTAGCTCCACAACCACAGTCATCCACTGCTTACACATCTCTGATAACACACCGCCATGTCATTGTCATGTCTTTCATCCTCGCATCCTCATTCTCAAATATTGTTGCCCCTCAGAAGAAACAGTCATAAGTAGCACAAGTGTCACTCGAACCGTAAGACCTAACTCCTAAGAACTTCATTTCACAATCTGCCTACAACCATCAATTGACGACTTAAATTTGGAGCGCAACTGCAACACGTGCTTTGTCGATAGTGGCCTTTTCCATCTTGGACCTAACTCCTAAGAACTCTCGACTGGCAGACATTTGTGCCCTCCCCTAAGTAGCCCCGCCCAACCTCACCCACTTATAACCAAATCCACAAATTCAACATTGACTTTACACTTTGACCTCGTGATCATCTATCTATGCCTCTCCCAAAAATGGATAGACACATGCACTGACCAACCACTACCAATGTTTCAATAATGATCGAGGTCATTCATCCTGTTAGATTATCTTTTATGTTTTTAATTTTGTTGTCTATGATTGTATTCACCTCTATATATAGAGGTGGGTTTCTTGTAATAGATTAATCCCAGCATTTTACCCGGTTCAACATGGTATCAGAGGCCACGGTGTTCCGTGTGCCCTAGCCTCCGCCTGTCGTGCGTTCACCCGATCTCGCTCGCATTCCGTCGGTCTTCTCCTTGCCGTGCGCTCTCCCTGTCGTGCTCTCGCTCCCGCTCACCTTTACCCGCTCACCTCTCGCCGCTTCGCCCAGCCCGCCTTCCGCCTCTTCTACTTCTTCTTCCAGCCGGGTCTCCAACCCTCCTGCCCTCCATCCGGCGCTGGTATGCTTAAGCCGTGAGAGCCCAGTTTTTTTTTATCCGGCGCCGTCTTTTGCTTTGGGTGTTCTAATGGAGTGGATCTCTTCGTTTTTCCCCTCCGGTTTTTTGATGCCCTAATCATGTGTTGTCTCTGAATTTCTATTCCTGAGCCATCATGTCTGGAGATGTTGAATCTCACGCTCCCTCTTCTGGAGTTGCTCCCTCTCCCTGTGCCTCCACCCCGACGGTCCTCTTCAGCGGCACCAATGATCATAATACACCCCAAATCACTACCATACGTCTTGACGACTCCAATTATCTCTCGTGGTCTCGCTCTATCACTCTGGCACTCAAAAGTCGGCGTCTCTTTGGCTATGTCACTGGCAAACTGAAGGAGTCCGACATGAACTCGTCTGAATGGCCGTAGTGGGAGTCGGAGAACTCCTTGGTCATGTCCTGGCTTACTAACTCGATGCAGGAGTCCAATGCCCGGAACTATCTATTCCTCGACAATGTTGCCGACATTTGGCGCCGTGCAGAGTCTATCTACTCTCGCCGCGGCAATGCTGCTCAGATTTTCCAGTTGCGCCGGAAGATCTCGTTACGTCGGCAGGGTGACCGTCCGTCGTCTGCATACTACTTGGAGTTCACGCAGCTGTATCAGGAATATGATCACTTTGATATTCTTACCATTGTGAGCCCTATTGATGAGGCAATGGTTCGGGCCCGGGATGACCGCAATCGTATATTTGAGTTTCTTTATGGACTGCATCGTGACTTCGATCAAATCAGTGTTCAGATTTTGGGCCGACCGCGGATACCATCCCTTCCTGAGGTCTACAGTATTGTGCAGCAGGAATACGATCGTCGCCTGCTCTTCTTCCAGACCCGATGCATGAGGGGTCAGCTTTGGTGGCTATTGCCCCCTCTCTTCTTGGTACTCTTCCATCCTAGGACTCCAGGTTGAAGGCCTCTGATAAGGATCATCTGCTATGTGATTATTGTGGCAAGAACCGTCACACTCGGGATACCTGCTTCCGGCTTCATGGGTTTCCTAACCCCAGAGGGGGTGCTCTGCCTCGTGGAGGTCGTGGTTCTGGGCGCTCCTCTGGTCGTAATGCTGCTCCACGTTCTGCTCATCTTACTGATGTTTCTGTCGCGGTCCCTCCTGGTTATTCCAGTTCTGATGGCTCTGCCCCTCCTGGTGCCCTCACGCAAAGACGAACTATGGACCTTCATTTTACAGCTGATGAAATGTTGGCTCTTCGACGCATGATGCAGGGCCTTTCTACAGAGCCTTCTGCCTCTTCCTCCTACGCTCACATGGGTCTCCCAGGTGCTCACTCTGCTGCCTCTCATCCTTCTACCCAGTGGATTATTGACTCTAGGGCCACAGATCATATGAATGGGTCCTCTACAGGTTTTATATCCTATACTCTTCTTTCTGGCCGTGATAAGGTGAGCATTGCTGATGGTTCCCTTTCCTCCATTGCCGGCAAGGGTTCCATCACCTGCTCCTCCCTCACCTTATCTTTTATCCTCCATGTTCCTAATTTTACTCGTATTCTTCTTTACATTAGTCATCTAACTAACTTCATGCACTGCTATGTGACATTTCTTCCGTCTTCTTGTGTTTTTCAGGACCTAACGACGGGGAAGGTGATTGGCTCTGGTAGCATGGTAAATGGACTCTATGTGCTCAACTTCGGCCAGGCTACGTCTCCTCTGGCTCTTCATTCCAACACTGTTCATCCTTTGTACTCCTGGCACTGTATCCTGGGACACTCTTCTGTTTCTGTTATGAAATTGTTATTTACTGCTATGTCTACTGTTGTCTTTGACTCTTTTGTCTGTGATGTATGTAGCTTAAACAAACATCATCGTATCTCGTTTACGCATGTTTCATTGTCAAGTTCTATTCATTTTGTTGTTATTCATATTGATATCTGAGGTCCTTACCCGACATCTTTTATTTCTGAATGTGTGTGCTTTGTTACTTTTATTGATTGCTTCTCTCGTACAACATGGTTGTATTTGATGCGTAACTAAAATGATATTTTCTCGATTTTCCGACGGTTTCATTGCATGATCTCCACTCAATTTCACTCCGAAATTAAAATTCTTCGTAGTGATTATGGCCGTGAATACATCGATTTGCAATTTGAGCAATATCTTGTTGATCGTGGTATCCTCCACCAGACTACCAGCGCGTATTCTCCCGCACAAAATGGTGTGACTGAGCGGAAGAATCGTCATCTCCTGGAAGTCGTTCGTTGTCTTTTGTCCACTATGCCTCTTCCGAAATTCTTTTGGGGTGATGTTGTTCTTACTGCGGCATACCTCATCAATCGTATGCTCACTCGTATTCTTGGGAATGCTACACCCCTTGACACTCTTAAGGTGTCCCCTTCTCGGCTTCCCATTAGGGTGTTTGGATGTGTTTGCTTCATTCATATCCACCACCCCCGCCCTTCCAAACTCGATCCTCGGGCCCTCAAATGTGTCTTCATTGGCTACTCTCCAACGCAAAAGGGGTATAAATGTTTCCACCCTCCTATCAAGAAAGTATTTGTCACTATGGACGTTACGTTCCGTGAATCTGAGGCATATTATCCTGTCCCGGATGCCTCTCCCTCGCATACTCACATTTCTCTTCCCTTGGTTCCTCTACCCATACCACCACCTATTCCTCACTTCAGGGGGAGCCTCTATCTCTACCAGTGGAAGTGAGTCCTCTTCTCGTGCCTCCTCTACCAGTGGAAGTGAGCTCTCCTCTCGTGCCTCCTCTACTAGTGGACATACGTCCTCCTCCTGGGCCTCCTCCTCCGAGCTTGCAGGTTTATACATGGCGTACAAAGCGGACGAGCACGCAAGATCCGACTATGCTACCAGGACAGTCAGTGGAACCTGACTCAGGGCCTTTCGATCAACCGATCTCCCTCGGGAAAGGTATCCAGTCTTGCACTCGCCATCCTTTATCACATTATGTATCGTATGATTCTCTTTCTACTACCTACAAGGCCTTTGTTTCTTCCCTTGTTGTGTCTTCCATACCTAAATCATGGCAGCAGGCTCTGGAGGTCCCTATGTGGCGTGAGGCAATGATTGAGGAAATGAATGCTCTTGAGAAAAACCATACATGAGATTTGGTTCCCCTTCCCTATGGAAAGAAAACGATTGGGTGTAAATGGGTGTTCACTGTGAAACAGAACTCACAAGGGATTGTTGAAAGATGCACGGCTAGGTTGGTGGCAAGGGGTTATACGCAAACCCTTGGTATTGACTATCTGGAGACGTTTGCCCCGGTGGTAAAGATGAATACAATCAGGGTCTTGTTATCCTGTGCTGCCTGCAAAGGCTGGGAGCTCTTGCAACTTGATGTGAAAAATGTCTTCCGCCAAGATCTAGATGAGGAGGTTTACATGTCTATTCTTTCGGGCCTCACTCCTACAGGTGCTGCAGGGAAAGTCTGCAGATTGAGAAAGGCTTTATATGAGCTGAAGCAGTCTCCAAGAGCGTGGTTTGGGCGGTTTCTCAAGATCATGCTATCTTTTGGTTTCCATCAAAGCAATGCTGATTATACTCTGTTTATTAAACGATGGATTGGAAAGCTCACGGCACTTATTGTGTATGTTGATGATATAGTCATAACAGAGGATGATATCGAAGAAATCCAGAGGTTGAAACAGAAATTGGCTGGAGAATTTGAGGTCAAAGATCTGGGTAAACTCAGATATTTCTTGGGTATTGAAGTTGCTCGATCCAAACAGGGGATTTTCATCTCCCATCGTAAATACACTTTAGAACTCCTTGAGAAGGTGGGGATGAGTGGATGTACACCAGCTGACACCTCGATTGAAGCAAACCACCGATTGGGGCGCGATGATGGAGAGGAAATTGTTGATATCTCTGAGTACCAAAGATTAGTGGGGAGATTGATATATTTGTTCCACACTCGTCCAGATATTTCCTATGTGGTGAGCGTCGTTAGCCAGTTCATGCATGCTCCTAAAACTCGTCATGTGGATGTTGCTAACAGAATCCTCTGGCACCTCAAGTCTACACCAGGAAGGGTATCCTGTTTGCTCCCAATATCGGTCTAAATATTGAAGTCTATACTGATGCTGATTGGGTCGGATCTGTTGATGATAGGCGATCAACCTCAGGATATTGTACCCTAGTTGGGGGTAATCTTGTTACTTTGAGTAAGAAGCAACAAGTTGTGACAAGATCTAGCGCTGAGGCAGAGTTTAGAGCAATGGCTCACGGGGTCTGTGAAGGGTTATGGTTTCGCTCTGTGATGAGTGACCTTGGTCTTATTGAAGCAGGACCCATCCGGCTATATTGTGATAATAAGTCAGTCATCAGTATTGCGCACAACCCTGTGCAACATAACCGAACTAAACACATCGAGCTGGATCGACACTTTATCAAGGAGAACATTGAGAGAGGAATCATGTGCACACCTTTTGTGCGCTCCGACCGGCAGCTAGCTGACATTCTCACCGAAGGATTGAGTGGGAACGTATTTAGTAATATTGTGGGCAAGTTGGGCATGGTTAACATCACACGTCCAACTTCAGGGGGAGTGTTAGATTATTCTTTATGTTTTTAATTTTGTTGTCTATGATTGTATTCACCTCTATCTATAGAGGTGAGTTTCTTGTAATAGATTAATTCAAACATTTTACCTGGTTCAACACATCCAAATTCTGTGTACAACTAAGTCACTAACAATGTTACAAATCTACATAAATTTGCTCAATAAGATGCAGTTGCCGTTCAAATGGGATGGCTCGCTTGTACTTTTGGGACAAGAATGATTTTCATAAAATTTGTAAATAAACGCTCTCAAATAACATCCCTCGCAATACTAGAATATTTATATCTGCAATCTCCTTTGTTTATTTATTTATATTACTGTTGTGTATTTTTAATTAGAATGGTATATTTTATCTTTAGGAATGCCTGCATTCCCTATATAAAGTCTTACTGTCTTAGGTTAGTGTGCCTCTGGGAATACTCTTGTATTCTTTTATTTGACAAGGAATTATCAGAGGAAACTATCCCTAACAGAATTAGTGCATGAATGTTTCACAAGTTTGTATTTGTAGAAAAGTACACAAGAAAAGAGGAATAGAATCAACAACCTTGTATATCCTTCTTCAGTATGTGAATACTGAATACAATGTATGAGAACATATTTATAGGAGGAAAAGATGAGAAGAGTCTCTTACACACAATGTGGGACAAATACACCAAAAGAGAGAAAAAATGGGTCATTTAGATGGGCCTTTACAATATCTTTTCTAACACTCCCCCGCAAGCTGGAGCGTACAAGTCGTAGGCACCAAGCATGGAGAAGAACTTATAGAATAGAGTACTTGGCAGAGCCTTTGTGAGAATATCAGCAACTTGGTCAGTAGCCGGAACATGTCTCAACTCTAGTTTCTTCATTTGAACTTTCTCTCGGACAAAGTGACAAGCAACTTCAATGTGTTTTGTACTTACGTGGAAGGCCGGATTCTTAGCTATGTGTATAGCAGCTTGACTGTCACGGAGTAAGGTAGATGGTGAGGAGAGTTTTACTCTCATATCTCCTAGGAGACCCTCGAGCCAAGTAAACTCAGATACGTCATTGAGCGATACTCGGCTTCAACTGACGATCGAGCAACCACGGCTTGTTTCTTACTGCGCCAAGTAATCAGATGACCTCCTAAGTAGGTACAAAATCCACTGGTAGAGTGTCGATCATCCAGGGATCTAGCATAATCTACATCAGAATATGCAACAAGAGTTGGAGTAGAAGTAGAAGAGGTTTTGTACACCAGCCCTTGACCCGGGGCTGTTTTAAAATATTTCATGATGCGTTCGACAGCCTGTAAATGAGACATCCGAGGAGAATGCATAAATCTACTGACAACCCCAACCGCAAAGGATATGACAGGTCTTGTAACCGTTAGGTAAATTAATTTTCCAACAAAGCGTCGATAGTATTCCGGATTTGAGAGAAGAGGATCTGTATCTGAGCTTCCAACACAAAGTTTATGATTGACATCCATGGGAGTTTTGGTCGGCTTGCATCCGGAGTATCTGACATCCTGAAGGAGATCGATACAATACTTCCGTTGAGATAGGACAAGACCATCTAGTCGTCTTGCGATCTCAAGGCCGAGGAAGTATCTGAGGTTCCCAAGATCTTTTGTTTAAAACACAGAGCTCGGGTGATTTTTGATCATTTGTATTCCCTTTGCGTCATTACCCGTGATTAGGATGTCATTGACATATACTAGGAGAAGCAGTGTCTGTTATGTGATGTCGAGTAAACAGAGAGAAGTCTGCCGAGCTCCGAGTAAAATCAATCTCTTGTACAGCTCCACTGAATTTATCGAACCATGCCCGAGGGGATTGTTTGAGACCATAAATTGATTTCTTGAGGTGATAAACCCGGGACTCCCCTGTGGTCTCAAACCCCGGATGTTGTTGCATGTAAACGGTTTCTTGCAGATCACCATTCAGAAAAGCATTCTTGATATCCAATTGATGTAAGGATCATTGGCGATGCACAGCCACTTAAAGGAGTACACAGACCGTTTTGAGCTTGACCACGGGAGAGAATGTTTCTTCATAGTCTATACCTTGTTGCTAAGTAAACCTACGAGCCACCAGGCGGGCTTTAAGACGGTCAATTGTCTCATTAGGAGCATGCTTGATGACAAAGACCCATTTGCACCACCGTAGTCTGTCCTGGAGGAAGAGAAACCAGATCTCACGTCTGATTAGCCCAGAGGGCTGTCATTTCTTCGTTCATAGTTGTCCGCCAACCCGGGTGTTGAAGAGGCTCTTGCATAGAGTTAGGGACATAAACAGTGGACAATAAGTAGAAAAGTGTGAAGCATCGGGGAGAGCCAATGTAGAGACACATAATTCGCCATGGGATGGGCGGTGGAGCCCGGTGTCGGATCTTCAGGTCGTAAAGTGTCAGAGGTCGAATTCGATTGCACAGGGGCGACGGAGCTAGTAGGGCAACGAGTATAGACACAAATAAGAGGGGGTTAAAAGCGGGAGCTGGTTCGGGCAGACGTGGAGGGGGAGGAGAGGTAACATGAATAACAGGTCTTGGTAAAGGTTGTGGTTACAGAGGTGCTATTGGAGCGTCGAAGTATGGTTGATCTTCCCGAAAAATAACGTCAGCAGAAACCGTCAACTTGCGGATAGTGGGAGAATAACATACATATCCTTTCTAGGTACGGGAGTATCCGACAAACATGTATTTGGTTGCCCGGGGATCCAATTTATCTAATGACGGACCAAGTGTGTAAACATAGCAGGCGCAACCAAAACTGCAAGGTGGGAGAGAGAACAACGGAGTAGACAGGAAAAGTAGACTAAATGGTGTAGAATTTTGCAGGACAGGAGAAGGAAGATGGTTAATGAGATAACATGTTGTCGAAACGGCAAAATTCAAATAGACCTTGGGGACATGCATTTGAATCATAAGGGAACGAGCAATATCAAGGAGGTGCCTGTTTTTACGTTCGGCAATACCGTTTTGTTACAGTGTGTAGGCACAGAAAGTTTAGTGAATAATGTCAAATTCAGAGTAGATATTTGACAATTCATTGCTAGTGTATTCGTGAGCATTATCAGTATGGAAAATTTTAATGTTGGTGGAAATCGTGTTCGAGTTTCAAGAACAAAAGCCCGGAACACACGGGGAAGTTCGGAGCGATCACGTAATAAGTATAACCATGTCGTCCGAGAATAGTCATCAATAAAGGTGATAAAATACCGGGAGTCAGATATACTCAATATTTTATATGGGCCCTAAATATCAGAATGCACTAAAATAAAAGGAGCAGAGCTCTGAGTACAATGAGGAGGGAAAGATGACTAATGTTGTTTTCCCAAATATATGAATTATATGAAAAAGAAGGAAGAGAAATATCAGGGAGAGCCTTTCTGAGAACTGGTAGGGGAGCATGCCCAAGACTCTGATGTCAATCAATGAAGGAGACTGATGAGAGTATGGTAGGGGAATCATCAAGAAGATAGAGTCCGTTGTGCAGTCGTCCTTTACCAATGATACTCCGCGTCCATCGATCCTGGACGATGAAAGAAGTAGATGTAAACGTGATAGAACAATTTAAATCGACAGTGAGGCGGCTAACAGACAATAAATTAAATAAGGAGCTTGGGACATGAAGAGCCGAGCTAAGAGATATAGAGGAATTCAGAGGGATATCAGCAGAGCCGGAGACAGGGACGGTAACGTCATTGGCCACAGTGATACACTTGGGATATGAGGAACCCAGGTAGTGAGATGGTTTCAGCGAGGTGATAGGGTGAGTAGCACCGGAGTCCACTATCCAGTACGGACCAGTGGAGAGACAAGTGATACCTTCATTGGATACGGAGGCCACAGAGGCAGGCGGGTAACTGAGTAGCCCTTGAAGATGTTGGAGCTGTCTGCAGACGTCGTCAAGGTCGGCACGAGTAGCAGAGGGACTATGATCAGCAACATAAGCAGTCGGACGAGGAGGGCGACCATGTTTGTGGAAGCAGGTTGTCTCAAGGTGTCCACCTTTACCGTAGAAAGAACACTGAGGAGGGAGAGGTAGAAATGGCTCAGAAGAACGCTGGAGAAGGGCCGGTGAAGGAGGTCCAGTAGTATCAGGAGGTGGTTGACACTTTCTGCAGCATGGAGCACACATCCGAGAACGAGGGAGTAGCAGCAGACGAGAGAATCTGAGCTCGGATACTCTGAAGATGAGGCGGTACCCGAGCCATCATCATGGCAATACCGACAGCCTCCTTTTGAGCACGTTGGGCAGTAAGATCTGTAGTTGGGGGCTGATGTTGAATACAGGCTTCAACAAGAGTATTTGAGCGGGCAACAAATAAAGTTAAGTCGGCAGCATCGCCGATGTCGAGAGTCTGAGACCAGTAATGATGTCATACAGGTGCTGAAGACTGTCCTTGCCTGAGTAAAGTGAATGAAGCTCGTCCCATATGGCCTTGGCCGTCTCGTGATGCATGGTCATGCGGCAAGGTTCACCATCAAGGGAGTTGAGAAGCCACGTCTGAACAGGCCCATCGTTACGAATCCAGTCATCAGTAGGAGTAGCAAGAACATCTTGTGTTAAGTGATTCAGAAAACCCTTAGACTGAAGAACTCGGCGAACAGAATGTGCCCATTCAACAAAGTTCTTCTTCCCTCTCAGAGTGATAGTTGTGAATCTTGTGATGGGTAACTCGTCACGTAGTTCAGGGGCCGGAGTAGATACGGATGCGGGAGAAGAAGTAGCAGTAGATGTATCCAAGAGGAAGAGGGCAGCCGGTTACACAGGGCAGCTAGCCGGCAGACCGCTCAGAAGAGCAAGTCGCAGCGGCAAGAAAAGCAACTTGTAGCGGCAAGATACAGTCCGCAACACTCGAAAGCCACGGCAAGAAGAGCAGGTCATAGCAGCAACGACAGCGGCAGCGGGCTGACCGCACGGTGAAGCAGAACAAACCGTGGGCAAACAAAAAAACACACCAAGTGGTCAGGCAGCAACAAAGGGAGAAGTCGCAGCGGGCAGTCCGCGCGACAAGCAGTCAGCAGATCGCGCGACAAGAAGACGCGTGAGTAGAAGAGAATTGCAGACCGCGCGGGTAGATCAAAGAAAGTGCAAACAGATTAATCAGACCGCGCGATCAAGAGAAGCGAGAAAAGTGTGGCTAAGAAGACAGGAAGTCGCGCGAATAGGATGAGAAGTCTGCGCAAGGAGGGGCTCACCTTGCAGTGGCAGAAAACGACTATAAAAGCCAGGTGAGAGACAGAAGGGGAGTGGTTCCACAGAAGGAGAAGAGATAGCGGGTAGAAGGAAGAAGCCGCTAGAAGCTGGCGGGTAGGAGATAGCAGGAGAGGCGCAGATAGCCAGCGGGTAAACCGCAGACACTTGCGGTTAAAAAAAAACTTAGCCGCCTGAAGCAAGAGGTAGGACCGTATGGCTCTGATACCATGTAGAAAAGTACACGAGAAAAGAGGAACGGAACCAACAACCTTGTATATCCTTCTTCAGTATGTGAATACAATGTATGAGAACATATTTATAAGAGGAAGAGTGGAGAAAAGTCTCTTATACACAATGTGGGACAAATACATCAAGAGAGAGAATAAATGGGTCATTTAGACAGGCCTTTACAATATCTTTTCTAACAGTATTAATTTTGTATTCAAGTGCAATCTTTCATACCATACATTAGCAATTGCATGCACTAATGTAATTTGTAAAATTTAAAACAATGTCAAGGGGAGTCAATGTAAATTTATAAATTCACAATTTAAGAACATAAATCATGAGTTATATTCAACGAGTTACCTTCTAGATGTTATCAACAGATCCATAGGAGTTTGAAGTGGTCAAAAATCAAAGCTGACCCACAATTAATAATTTGATTCATATAAAAAAATTTAAATCACATCTTTCTTTATTACTATCAAAGTTAAAAATATATAGTATAACATCACAAAATTAAACAGGTCAAGGTTTAGAAGGTCAGGGAATTTTGCAGACATTTTTTCAACATGGAATCAAAATCCATATAGCTCTTCCAAACGCAAGTACAAAAAAGTAAGCTCTTCCTATGGTTTAGGTGCTCAAATGCAAGTACAAAAAAGTAAGTTAATGAACAAAGACAAACAGTTCCTTTTATCATAGCTTCCTTTTCAGAAAGATCTTTAACAGTCCATTTGCGCCATTATTTGGTGAAGTTGAGTCATTAATATAAGAATTTAAGATCTTCCAATATCAAAGCACATCCCATGAGACAAACAGTTCGTTTTATTAGTACAGTTCCTTTTATTTGGTTTTTTTTGCTTTCCTTTTTTCTACTTTGAATCAAAATCCATATAGCTCTTCCAAACGCAAGTACAAAAAAGTAAGCTCTTCCTATGGTTTACGTGCTCAAACGCAAGTACAAAAAAGTAAGTTAATGAACAAACACAAACAGTTCCTTTTATCATAGCTTCCTTTTCAGAAAGATCTTTAACAGTCCGTTTGAACATTATTTGGTGTAGTTGAGTCATTAATATAAGAATTTAAAATCTTCCAATATCTCAGCACTTCCCATAAGTATCTAAATTATCAGCAGTACAACAGATAAACCCTGCTTAGGCTGAAGTTAAATAACTAATAAAAGAACAATTAAGAAACTCGTTAAAAGGTAAGAGCATACCTTTAAAGTAGATAGCACTCGTACAACATGTGAAGTTAAGTCAATCTGCAATGAGAATGTAAAAGTAATTAGCTATTCATGTACCCTGTGCAGTTAGTTTTTTTTACATAATAATCATTTCATGTGAGATCCTGATCACCTACATTTTGTAAACTACTCGGACCACAGCAACTCGTATTTGCTTTCACAGTACATACAATTAACAAATTTTATTATTTATTTTCATTAAGTATATCCTTTCCTAACAAGCTCTTTTGCAAGATTTGATGGCTTAGGCTATAATAACCAATCTCAAGAATCTGCTTTGTCAAGCTTTTGAAAAATGATGATAAACTTGGATATTAACTTCTATAACAACAACAACACTCAAGCCTTTATCCCACTATAGTGGGGTCGGCTATATGGATCTTTTGTCGCCATGGTGCCCTATCTTTTGTCATAATCTCACTAATGCCGAAGTACATCATGTCTTTCTTTATTGGTCTACCCCTCCCTCATTTAACATGCCTAATTACTAGACTCTTTCAATGCCTAACGGGTGCCTCTGATGGTCTCCTTTGTAAGTGTCCAAACCATCTTAGTCGAGCTTCTCGCTTCTTCTCTGCAATTGGTGCTACTCCTGTCTTATCCTTGATACATTCATTCTGAATTTTATCCAGTATCGTGTGTCCATACATCCACCTAAGCATTTTCATCTTCGTAACTCCCATTTTTTGCTCATGTACACAATTCACTGCCCAACACTCAGAACCATAGAGCATCGCTGGTCTAATTGCAGTACGGTAAAACTTGCCCTTAAGTTTTAATGGTACTTTACGATCACATGAGATCCCTGACGCGCTTCTCCACTTCAACCAACCCGCTTGGATTCTATGTGTCACATCTTTATCAATACCTCTGTCTGTTTGAACTATCACCCAAGATATTTAAAACACTCACTACAGGAAATATCTTGATCACTCAATTTAATAACGAAGTCATTCGTCCTTCTTGCACTGTTAAATTTAAGTTTTCCATATACTTCGTCTTTGTCCTGCTCAACCTAAAACCCTTCTTTTTTAAAGTGTCTCGCCAAAATTCAAGTTTTGCGTTTACACCCTCGCGCGTCTCAACGACCAAAGCGATATCATCAACAAACAATAAACACCCAGGTATTGCTTGTTGGATATGTCTGGTGAGCTCATCTAAGATAAGGGTAAAGAGAAAAGGGCTTAAAGTTAAGCTGAACTTTGATGTAAGCCAGCAGTGAAATTGTATACATAACAGATAAGAGAATTGTTGCGTTAATCCTCCAAATGTCCTCACCCTTGTCATTGAATTTGTATACATATCTTTGAATTTAACTTCCATAAAATAAAAAAAAACTGCAATAAAAATGTGCGGCTAGTATACATATCTTTGAATTTAACTTCTACACATAACCTCCGTAGGTTTGTGATTCATGTTCACTTGGTTGTTGTCTACAATATTTTTATCCATCCAATTGGTATCTTATGAGTCTTGATTTTAATTTGTTCCTGTTTAATGTTATTTAATGTGTTAAACTTAATCTACGAAATCATTTTCAACAGTTTTCATCCAAGCAACCAATGATGTAGCCCTAATCCTTGACAATCATTATATTTACTTCTCTAATTAGTGCATATTGTATTCATTGTTTATTTTTTATTATCTTAACTTTGATACGTGCCACTTAGATACATACAAATGGCGGAAATGTGTCACAGGCTCCTTCCCATGAAAATTTGAAAGGAGCAACAGTACCAAGAATGCATAAGTGCAATTATTTGTTTTATACAAGTGAACATTAATTAAATTTCTTTTACTACATATCTTTGAAGAGAAGTCTTGGCGCATCGGTTAAGGTGTTGTCGTGTGACCTTGAGGTCGCGGGTTCGAGTCCTAAAAGCAGACTCCTGCAAAAATGTAAGGAAAGGTTTGCCTACATTTCACCCTGTGGTGGGACCATTCTCAAGACCCTCGCTGGGAGGCGATGCTTTGTGCACCAGGCTGCCTCTTTTTACTTCATATCTCTGGTTCATGTGAATCTTTGGTTAGAGTTGGTTTGAACCAAGTTTGAGTTATTTTATATTATGACATACAAACACTTGTATTTTTCCTTTGAATAATTTGATCTAAGGCATGGTGTAATATTTAAGTGCTCGTCTGTCAAGACACTAATTAGAAGTTGGGATGATTTGGTGGCAACTATAATCAGACAAGGGTTTTGCGAGAATTTCTTGGATTAAAGGTTACTACTGGAGATTCATTAAAGAAAATTATGGACTTAGTATGACACCGGGTAATTGGCAAAGTGCACCCTGAAAGTATCGGTTTAGGGCAAAATGCACCATGAAAGTTTAAAATTGTCAAAATGCACCCCCAAAGTGATTTTTCTTGGCAATGTGCACCATAAAGTGTATATTTTGGTCATTTCATTTTTTGCCTACTGAGGGTAAACATTGCCAAGAAAATCCACTTTTGGGGTGCATTTTGTCAATTTTAAACTTTCGAGGTGGGGTGCGTTTTGCCAAAAACCGATATTTTCAGGTGCACTTTGCCAAATACCCTATGACACCTCATGCAAGCTTGTTGAAGAAGAACACAATCCAGCGGACTCCTGAGGCCACCGAAGCTTTCTTGGCTTTCAATTCAGCCCTTGCAGAGCAACATCTATTTATTCACGGAGAAAAGCACAGATGCACTTTTCAAAACAAGTTGTTGGTCAAATAGAATGTTGAATAAGATATTCTTTCAACGAAGAACAAACACTGATGTTTCACAGCTGAAAAATCCAGTTCAACGGGCGAACGAAGCGTACAAAGAGATTTCCATCAAATTCAGGAAGGATTAAAAAAAAGGAAACGGGAGCTACTCACCCGTCGATCCAACTTGGAAATTACGAGATCGGATCTTGCCCTCGTCATACATACAGCGAAAAAGAAGAAGAAGAAAGCATAGCCAAACTCCTTCCGCATTTCCATCAGCGGAGAGCAAGTTAGGTCTGACTGAGAGAGAACGAGTAATTTCTAGTTCTCCCGGCGCTCAAATATGAAAGCTCGGAGCGAGGGAGACGGGCCCTTTTGTCCCCCGGTGTTGTCAAACGCGGGTGAACATGTGCTGTGGAAAGTATAAACCCTAACGCCAGAGATAAAAGTGCATTTTTAACGAGGAAAATGGGAGAGGGAAATGGATCTTCGTTTTTAGAAGAGATTTTTAGGTCCGGAGGCCGTCCCTAAATCTCTCTTCGGGAGCCATACCAGTTTGCCGCGTGAAAGAAGTGACGGTGGTGATCAAAAACTAAAAGAACTTGGGGATTGGTGAACCCGTTTCCTTACTCCGGAAAGAAGGAACCCGGAGTCCGGACTCCGGATGCAAAAATTTCGCCTTTTTAGGGGATAAGAAAATTATTGATATGTTCTTTATATTTGCTGCTGGTCATCTGGTTTTTTTCGGTCCAGAGAATCGGGCAGTCTTAATTCGGGATTGGGCCGGGATGCAAACAGTGAATGAAAAAATAGCAGCAAAGACAAGATGTTTTTAAACGTGGAAAATCTGAAAATGGTAAAAAATCGCATGGTCTGATTTGTGTCGAGATCCAATTTTTAGTTTTGAGTTTACAAGTATTGGAAGTCTTCTCGGAGGGTGACAGGTCACCTCTCTGTTACAAGCTTTGAATACAGGAAGAGCAAAAAATAAACTAAGTCCACGAAGATTGGATTGGAGCGTCCACAAAGCTTGGGTGAGTGTGTTCTAGTGGAAAAAAATTGTTTGTTAAGTCCTTGAAATCTTGGAGTGTCTTCACGCGAGCATCCACGGGAGTGTTTTTCAGTTCCTTCTCTAGAGAGCACAAAAACGTCCAAGTGACCGTCGGGGTATGTGTTGGTAATTACGTCGTGCTGGATCCTGAGTTGGCGAATGGCGTCGCTCGGTTCCGGTCACCTGGATCTTCAATTTTTATGTAATGACGGAAATGCCCCTTAGGCTGTCTGGGCAGCCCGGGCAAGGTGCCCGGCGACCAATGGCGGTCGGTGGGGGCCGGCGGCTAAAATCATCTTATAAATGAGGTCTTAGGACCAATTCCCGACCTCAACAACGGTTGCACGGTTTATATCCAAGGCGGAGAGCGAGTTGGGATGCATCGATTGCAGTCGGGATGTGGGCCTGGGTCTTGACCTTTATATGATCAGCATTGACTTTTCTATGGTCAATGGGCTCACTTTCAACATGTTATTTATATTATAATAATTTAAAGATATAAACCCTATAATTTTATTGTATATGAAGTAAGGAGATTTGTTAATCGCAACTCGTCTTTGGCTAATCGTTAACCGTAACCTGACACCTTTCTCCTCCTTCCTCGCGCTGAAGCCGCCTGTCTCCTTCCTCTTTCCTCCTTCCCGCTAGAGCCGCCCATCTCCTTCCCCCCTCCTCCCGCTGAAAACATCGGAAGACATCTCATTAAGCTTCCTCCTCTCAGGAGGAACAAGGAGCAGAGCCTACAAGAAAGCAAAAAAAAAGAAGCAATAGTAGTTGTGAAATTTGGACTCATTTGATTGTCTGAATGTGATGAATTCATCTCCTTCATTTGAATCTGAAAAACCAATGATTCATTTTGAGGGATTTTGAAGTTATTTGTAGAGTTCCTAACTCATATTGAATTTTGAATACATCAATTCAAATAGGAAAATGTGTGGAGTTCCAAAATCGGATGGCCTCGTCTCTAAAGTCTACAATGTCGTACGCCCCCGACAATGAAGTCAGGTGAAGCAGCACCCGGTCCTCCTCCGCCTACTTGAATCCATAGATGTGACCCGCTATCTGTAATCCCCCGACAAGTCCAGCGGTTTGGAGGAGATTGACGAGATGCCCGCGGCGGTAGAATAAAAGAAATAAGACCTTCATGCATCTTTATGTATTTGAGTATTTCCTACTGGGCATTAAGGTTACATTTATTTGAACATTTTTCTTGTTGCGTTTTAAAATGTTTTTTTCTACTCTTTGTATTAATTTGTAGGTATATAGCATAGGAACTTCAAGCCATTCTTAGATATATTAAAGGAGTGTCATTAGATAGTTATATCCATGTTTGGGACTACTAGGCGGGCATAGGTTCTGTTTGGCATGATTTTTTTGCTGAGGTGAGTTTGGACAAAAAAAGTCACCATCACAGAATGAATGTTTTGCAAGAGAGTGGTTATGACCGCCACCAAGAAAAGAAAATCAATTTTGAACATAAAAGTGGATGAAATTCCTTAGGTGAGGTCGGAAGTTCAAGAACAGTTCATAATCACCGAGTTCAGGACCGTCAACGTCGTGCCAAACAAATCCATAGTTTATGATATTGTTAATAGTGTTACACACGCTAATGGGGTTCCCCTTGGGTTTTCCTGAACCAAGCCAAAAGAGTCAAATAACCGCGCAAGCGCAACCGGTCCAGGCACGCGCGCACAACTGGTACGCGTGTGCCCCCCCCCCCCCCCCCCCCGATAACGCGCCCACTAAGCACGAGTGCGCTTTCCCCCACAGAGCGCAAGCACGAGCACCCAAGCTTTGACCGCCTCCCTGGCCACCGCCACTGCCTGGACGGACACCGGTCCTCCTGATGCGCGAACAAACAAAGGTTTTTCGTCACCTCCGCCTAGACGGACTCCGGTCGTCCTGAGACCTGAACAAACAAAGGTTCCTTGCCACCTTGACCTGAACGGACCTCAACTCTCCCAAGGCGCGAACAAACAAGGTTCCGCCTGGAGCGGTCCCCAAGTCTTTCCAAGTCGCAAGCAAGCTACCATTCGTCGGCGCCGCAATAACAACACCAAAATAAACAAATACATGGGAAGGGGATAGGGAGAGTCAACCCTCAACACCCGCGTCGGAGCCATCATCTGAAGCATCCTCCGCTCCCTGATCGGAACGCCCTGACATCCTTCAAGCTAGCCGGAACCTTTTTCCAAAGCCCAAGCGGAACGGGACATCGCGCTCATCCTCCACAAGTGGATCAATCTAGCACGGCGCCCGGCCTAGCGCGCGTCGGGCGCACTCCGCCCCGCCGAACGCCACTCGTCTGAGCGTGCGCCCCGTGTGTGCCACCCCGCCAAGCGCCCGACGCTTGGCAACCGACACTCCCACCGTTGCGAGATCCTGGGTCGCTACGTCTTGACATGGCCTGTCTCCCTTCCTCGTTTACTTTCACCTGATATTAAAACTCTTTAAAGTAAACACTAACATTCTTGGAAGAGACATGGCGGCAAAAACATTTTGTAAACTTGGATGTCAGAAACTCTGCAACAACATGAATAAAAGCAGAGCAGGGTGCTCAAATTTATAAGGCCCGCAGAGGACCAACAATGAAAGGTCTTATCAAGGCGAGAATATATTGTAACATCCGTAAACTGACACAAAAAATTATTTTAATTGTAGGGTTAAGTCGCGACGGATTTTGATCGAGACAACGCGTCGTCGAGGTACAATGTTAGTATGGTTAAAAGTCGCGTTCGTTAACTAGTAATTTATATCAGTCGTAAAGACGTGTGACACATTTTAGTTTAAATAGCGAAGCGAAGCACACTTTTGGGGTGTCAATAGCAATTCTCATTTTCTTTTTATTTCCTAGCGGCTATTAAAAAAGTCGCACTATGTCGAGGGTTATAAGCCGCAACCCCTAAACATTATATCCCGTAACTCATTCTCATGGGAGAAAAATCGCAAGTCGTGCTCAGCCCGCCTCCCGCAAGCCCTAACGTCGCTTCTCCCCACTTTGTTTCTCAGCGTAAGCTCTTCGTCCTTCCTCTACGGGCGCCGGTGAGGGCTCTCATTCCTTCCATTGTCGTAGGAGAACCGGTTTCAACCCTAACTGGTCGAATCAAGAGTGCCGAAGTTCGTTTTGGTTCTGGTGAGTTTTATTCCTCTTTAGTCTTCACTTCTCGTGGAAATCATTCAATTGGAAGTCGATTCTAACGTTTCTTCTCATTTTCCTCTTACTCTAACCAGGGATTAGAGTTCTAGATCCACCGCAAATCTGGAGTTGGGTGTGTTGTGAGCCTTAATCGTTCACACGTAGAGGTAATGCACTATGTTGGTCTTTCTTTGTTTACCCTAGGCATTTTTAAGTTTCCTTTACTGATAACCCTAAAGGGGAAAGTGTGTAATTTAGGTCGTCTTGGATTACAAATTTTTGGTGGCCTCGGGGCAAGGTTCCGGAAGTCCGCAGTAGTTAGATTTCCTTGGGAAAAGCAAATGTCGTTGCGCCTAGTGTACGAGCGTCGCACCACCGCTGTAAGGAATTCTGATTCTTTTTAGTTAGACGTATCAAAGAATTATTTTCATGTACACATGTGTAAGTTTCGTACATGCACTATAACCATGTATAGAAAGGTGTGACGGTAGGAAAATTGTCGTGGAAGTAGTTGTAGGACAACACCCTTTTCCAAGACCCGAACAATCAGATAATATAAGCAATGTTTGATGGCCTTGGGGCGAGAACGTCCCTTCTAGCCGACCACAAGAAAATTAAGCGTCGCTTAGTAGTACACTAAAGAGAAGTCACAAGCAGAGTAGCGTTGGACCAAAAGTGTCAGTAAACACACATGAGTCTCCTCGTGCTAGGTAGAGGCGCACTACCTTTCTCACAGGGCATATGGTATCCTATGAGTAGTAGAGTCTTGGGAGTTGACTCCCCTTTGAGACAGCTGGTAGATTCGAGACTGTGTCCGTGCGATACCAGAACATTTGAGTTCGTAAGATGGACTCGGGTCGTCAGATTTTAGTTGCGCGTTAGGAGCTACTCTGCCTAGAGCCTTTCAAGTAGAAGTGCATGTTATAAGCCACCGAGAACCCAAGCATATACCTGACGTGAGACAACGCGCTAGTTAGTGAACGTCGGGGCTTGGGTAAATAAAATAAAATAAAAGTTCATGAACGTAGAACGAGTAGGTCTATTGACCAGGAAGCATTGTAAACACATGTATATCATATCATAAAGATTTTAATGAACAAAACTATTTTTCAAATGCATGCATTCATCATTTAAGAAAAAGTTTTAGTGTCACTAGGAGGAGTTATTTTTCCTTACTCTGACCCCTCATGGGCAATGTTTTACAGGTAACCCGGGTAGGAAACTACGTCTAGGATGAGTGTCCTTGTGGCCTCAGTTTGTAGCTGTTTTCCCTTTTCAAATTTCTTCCATTCAGTTTACACCTGTAACCTTGGATATTGCATTTAGTTAATGTTTAAAATATCATGTATCAGACTTATTATGTTACTTCAGATTTACAGTACTTTTATCTTAATTCATGTTTAGCGTTGGACCGAAAGGGTCAGTAGCTGCTGAGTACTTGTTTGATACTGTTTTCTAGTTCTCTTTATATCGTTGACTCGGTCGGACGGCTGATTATTGTAAAACTGGGAAGGGATGTTACAAATTGATATCAGAAGGAGGTTTAGGGTCCCTGGACCCAAGAAAGATTCACAGAGTCATATGAGTGTATAAGAGTAAACACTTTTTACGAGAGTATTTAAGTTGCGTCTAAGTCGCAAATTTCGTAAGGGTATAAAATTATTTGCTAAGTCAAGTTTTCCAGATGCATGATAAATAATCATTTTTTTCGATGTTCTATCAGGCACCACGAGTCAGTGAACCGGGTGAATCTTCACGTCAGGACTCTGTTCCCAACGCTGCCATGGGAGATGCTGATGTGTCATAGGTGCCACCAGTTCCAGCAACTCCAGAGGGCACTGACATAACGTCCCAGATTGTCGAGGCGGTCACTGTTGCCTTGATGGAGATTCAGAGAGGACTAGTTGTAAGTTTTCCAACTCCAGTGCAAGTACCAGCCCCTGCACCAGCTCCTGCACCAGCACCCGTGGAGATGACCCTGGAGCGCTACTTGAGGAACTTTAGAGAGCTCCAACCCTCAAACTACAGTGGGGATGAAACCCCGATGGACACAGATAATTGGATAACAAACACCGAAGATCTGTTGAACGTTATGGAGTGTACGGAGAATAAGAAGGTACCTCTGACAGTTTTCCTTCTCCGGGGTGAGGCAAAGGTCTGGTGGGACAAGTACCGGGCAGATGATCCCGCAGGTAAATCGTCATGAAAAATTTCCTCTTATTTCAGGAAGTGATACGTTCTTTATAGATGGTATGACCATGCTTTTTGGCCATGTCATACGTCGGATATGTTTACATGGGGCGAGTTTTCTAGGGCCCTGACAAATTTGTTCATGCCTCCTTTCGCACGACGAGGTCTCCCGGAGAAATATCTTAAGCACTACCAGGGGGACAAGACCGTTACTGAGTACAAGCGAGATCTTACCCATCTGGCTCGTTATGCGGGCGTGATGCAGGGAGATCGGGCTGAGAAGTGCAGCCGCTTTGTAGATGGCTTGCGTGACTCGTTGAGGCGGTCGTTGATGACTATGGTCAACGCTGATTACAGGAGCTTAGTGGATACGGCTCCCAGGTTGGAGGCTGATCAGCAGAAGGTACATAAGCGAAATAGTTTTCGCACTAAGCGGTCTCAGGATTTGCATCAGCCGCAGCAGAGCAGGAATGACCAAGGGAAGAACTGGAACAAGAAACAGAAGCCTGATGCTAAGAATAGTGGTCAGACTAGAGATAGGAGCAAGGACTACCCCCCTTGTCCTAGGTGTCAGCGTCGTCATCCAGGAGAGTGCTTGGTCAATGCTGGCGTGTGTTATAAGTGTCGACAACTTGGACACATAACTCGTTACTGTCAGGAAGTTGGTGTGAATCAGGTAAACCGAAGCCTAGTTTGTATTCATGGTATTTATTTTATTACGGTAAATAATAGGTGTAACTCGTTCCTACAGTCAAAGTTCGAGGTTGGTGGCCCAACCAAAGTAGACAAGAGCAAAGCGTTGATGATCACTGACGGAAGGCCACAACAGGGTCGAGACCTAGTGCAGCCCAGAGCGTATGGGCTTGGCCAGCAGGAGGAAAAGGACCAGGAAGACGTAGTGACGGGTAAGTGTTTAGCTTGCTAAATAAATTTTATTTAATCCTCTATAGTGACACTATCATCATCTTTTGTAAATCATTCATGTAGGTATCCTTATGATTCATAATTTACCCTTCAAGATTCTGTTCGATACGGGCGCCTCGCACTCGTTCATTGCAGAATCTCTAGTGCATATGCTGAATTTAGAAGTCTTTCCAGAGAAAGTTCCGCTGGAAGTCATGATGCCGAATGGAACCCTTCTGCAGACCAGAGATAAATGCAGGGTGCCAGTGAAATTTGGAGATACCGAGATTATTGTAGAAGCCTTGCAGCTTCCTATTGCTAGTTTTGATCTGATCTTTAGAATGGACTGGCTTTCGACGGTCAACGTTAGGATTGACTGTAGGGAGAAGCAAATATAGTTTGAAGGCCACAGTCATACTGCGTTTACCTTCCAGGGCTTGAAGGGAGTAGTGAAGATGATCATCTCCTCAGTCCAGGCTAGAAGGTGCATCTTGAAGGGTTGTGAAACCTTCTTAGTACTGTTAAATGCGGAGGCTAAGGCTGACTTGTCAGAGGTACCAGTGGTGTAGGAATTCCCCGAT
Organism: Platanthera guangdongensis; assembly: GCA_039583875.1. Taxonomy (NCBI): domain Eukaryota; kingdom Viridiplantae; phylum Streptophyta; class Magnoliopsida; order Asparagales; family Orchidaceae; genus Platanthera; species Platanthera guangdongensis. Next base: position 22,990,623 of record CM077162.1, on the reverse strand, counting down.
ATCTTCCCGGAAGAGCTGCCTGGTGCCCCTCCAGATAGAAAGATTGAGTTTCCGATAGACCTACAGTCTGGGGCTACACCGGTAGCCAAATCCCCCTGCCGGATGGCTCCAAGAGAACTAGCGGAGTTGAAGAGCCAGTTGCAGGAGTTGCTTGACTTGGGCTTTATACGTCCTAATACTTCACCTTGGAGTGCTCCAGTCCTATTTGTGAAAAAAAAGGATGGTAGTCTGAGACTGTGCATAGACTACCGTGAATTGAACAAATTGACAGTAAAGAATAAGTATCTGATTCCCAAGATTGATGATTTGTTCGAACAGTTAGTGGGTTCATGCACTTTTTCCAAATTAGATCTGAGGTCGGGCTACCATCAGTTAGGGATTTAGGACGTGGATATTCAGAAGACGGCCTTTAGTACCAGATATGAGCACTTCGAGTTCGTGGTCATGCTGTTTGGGTTGACCAATGCACCTTCAATATTATGGACCTGATGAACAGGGTATTCCGGGAGTACTTGGACCGTTTCGTTGTCGTCTTTACAGATGATATCTTGGTGTTCTCAAAGAGTGTGGAAGATCATGTCGCACACCTCAGGATTGTATTGAGCACTCTCAGGAAGAACTAGATGTATGAGAAGTTTATAAAATGTGAGTTCTGGATTTCAGAGATTGCATTCTTAGTCCATGTCATCTGTCAGAAAGGGGTTAGTGTTGATCCGAAAAAGATAGAGGCCATTAAGGATTGGCCAAGCCCGATGATAGTCTCAGAGGTTCGCAGCTTTTTGGGTCTAGCTGGTTACTACAGGAGATTCATCAGAGACTTTTCAAAGATAGCCTTACCACTAACTTCCCTCACCAGGAAGGGTAAGTGCTTGGATTGGACATTTGAGTGTGAGTTGGCTTTTGGGGACTTGAAGGGCAGGTTGATGACCACACCGATCTTGAGTTTACCATTATAGCCTGATGGGTTTCAGATTTATAACGATGCATCAGGTCAGGATTTGGGTTGTGTCCTCATGCAGCATGGAAAGGTCATAGCCTATGCCTCGAGATAGTTAAAGGTGCATGAAAGGAACTATCCCGTGCATGACTTGGAACTTGCAGCAGTCATCCATACTCTGAAGATATGGAGGCACTATCTCTATGGAGTGCGTTGCGAGATCTTCATTGATCATAAGAATCTTAAGTATATCTTTGATCAGCGAGAGCTCAATTTGAGGCAGCGCAGATGGTTAGAGTTTCTATCTGACTACGATGTTGACATTCAGTACCACCCAGGAAAGGCGAACATTATAGTTGTTGCCCTTAGCCGTATATGTTCGTGTTTTTCTCTTCTCAATCAGCAGAAGGAGTTGATGCGGGAACTGGAGAGACTGGACATCATCATTGTATCACGTTGTAGTTTTGGCTATACAAGGTTGAGTTGGATGGAGATTACATGCGACATTAAGGATAAAATCAGGACAGCTCTACCCACAGATCCAAAGTTGGCAGAGATTTGGACCTCAGTGCAGACGAGTCAGAAGGAGAGATTCACTATACAAGACGATTTATTATTCCATGATGACAGTGTGTGTATTCCCGATGTTAGTCACCTTCGTGAAGACATTCTATTTGAGGCACATAACTCCATATATTATATACATCCGGGAAGCACGAAGATGTATGCAGATCTCAAGAATGTAGTCTGGTGGTCAGGCTTGAAAGGTGATGTTGTTGATTATGTAGGGAAGTGCGAGACATGCAAGCTAGTTAAGGCCGAGTGTCAAAGGCCTGGAGGCAAGTTGCAGCCACTTCCCATTCCTGAGTGGACTTTTGAGGATATATCCATGGATTTCATCCACGGTCTTCCAAGATCGCAGAGTGAAAATGATTCCTTATGGGTTATAGTGGATCGACTCTCTAAGATCGCCTATTTCATTCCTCTTAAGAAGACAGATCAAGGTCCGAAACTGGCACAGTTATACATAGACGAGATAGTTCGACTTCACGGTGTCCCCAAGACTATTGTTTCAGACCGAGATGACAGGTTTATCTCTAAGGAGTGAAGATACGTTCAGGAGCAGTCGGGCACCAAATTACATTTCAGCACCGCTTTCCATATTCAGACAAATGGACAGACTGAGCACACAAATAGGACTTTGGAAGATTTGCTACAGATGTGCATACTGGACTTTGGAGGGAAGTGAGAGAAATATGTCACCCTTGTGGAGTTCTCCTACAATTACAGTTTTTAGACTAATATTAGGATGACACTGTTCGAGGCTCTCTATGGTAGGCGTTGTCGAACACCGTTGTGTTGGGCTGAAAGTGAAGAAAGATCTACCATCAGGGAACTATGGATTGATAAGACCACTGATAGGATCAAGCTCATTCAAGAGCGTATGAAGATAGCTCAAGATCGTCAAACCAAGTATCATGATCAGATGCACAGGTTAGTAGAGTTCAGTGTTGGAGACTACATTTATCTGAAGGTCAGACCAGTTAGAGGAGTCTCTAGAATAAAGCGGATGAAGAAACTGAGTCCCAAATTCGTTGGTCCTTTTGAGGTACTGGAACGAATTGGTGAGGTTGCATATAGGCTGACCTTACTTGAGAAAATGAGTGGTGTTCACGATGTATTTCACGTCACCTACCTGCAGAGAGCAGTCAGTGATTTCAGTCAGATCATCAGTAACGAGGAAACACCAATCGGAACAGATCTTAGTATTGATGTTAGACCAGTCAGAATCATGGATTCAAGGATATAGAAGCTCAGGAATAGAGAGATTCACATGATCAACGTCCTTTGGATGAACTGTGGCCGTCCATAGTATACTTGGGAGCAAGAGAATGAGCTTAGGAACAGTGCATATTATTGGTTCCTCTTTGATTCAGGTATAGTTACAATTTTCGAGGGCAAAAAATTCTATTAGGGGGGAGATTTGTAACATCAGTAAACTGACGCAAAAAATTATTTTAATTGTAGGGTCAAGTCGCGATTGATTTTGATCGAGGCACCGCGTCGTCGAGATATAATGTTAGTACGGTTAAAAGTCGCGTTCGTTAACTAGTGATTTATATCAGTCGTAAAGACGTGTGACGCATTTTAGTTTGAATAACGAAGCGCAACACACTTTCGGGGTGCCAATAGCAATTCTCATTTTCTTTTTATTTCCCAGCGGTTATTAACATAGCCGCACTATGTCAAGGGTTATAAACCACAACCCCTAACCTTATATCCCGTAATTCATTCTCACGGGAGAAAAATCGCAAGTCGCGCTCAGCCCGCCTCCCACAAGCCCTAACGGCGCTTCTCCCCACTCTGTTTCTCAACGTAAGCCCTTCCTCCTTCCTCTACGGGCGCCGGTGAGTGCTCTCCTTCCTTCCATTGCCGTAGGAGGACCGATTTCAACCCTAACCAGTGGAATCAAGAGTGTCGAAGTTCGTTTTGGATCCGATGAGTTTTCTTCCTCTCTAGTCTTCACTTTTTGTGGAAATCCTTCTATTGGAAGTTGATTCTAACGTTTCTTCTCATTTTCCTCTTACTCTATTCAGGGATTAGAGTTCTAGATCCACCGCGAATCTGGAGTTGGGTGCGTTGTGAGCCTTAATCGCTCCCACGTAGAGGTACTACACTATGTTGGTCTTTCTTTGTTTACCCTAGGCATTTTTAAGTTTCCTTTACCGATAACCCAAAAGGGGAAAGTGTGTAATTTAGGTTGTCTTGGATTACAGATTTTTGGTAGCCTCGAGGCAAGGTTTCGGAAGTCCGCAATAGTCAGATTTCCTTCGGAAAAGCAAATGTCGTCGCACCGAGTATACGAGCGCCGCACCACCACTGTAAGGAATTCTGATTCTTTTTAGTTAGACGTATCAAAGAATTATTTTCATGCACACATGTGTAAGTTTCGTACATGCATTATAACCATGTATAGAAAGATGTGAAAGTAGGAAAACTGTCGCGGGAGTAGTTGTAGGACAACACCCTTTTCCAAGACCTGAACAGTCAGATCATGTAAGCAACGTTTGGTGGCCTCGGGGCGAGAACGTCCCTTCTAGCCGACCATAAGAAAATTAAGGGTCGCTCAGTAGTACACTAGAGAGAAGTACAAAGCAGAGTAGCGTTGGACCAAAAGGGTCAGTAAGCACACATGAGTCTCCTCGTGCTAGGTAGAGGCGAACTACCTTTCTCATGGGGCATATGATATCCTATGAGTAGTAGAGCCTTGGGAGTTGACTCCCCTTTGAGATAGCTAGTAGATTCGAGATTGTGTCCGCGCGATACCGGGACATTTGAGTTCGTAAAATGGTCTCGTGTCGTCAGATTTTAGTTGCACGTTAGGAGTTACTCTGCCTAGAGCCTTTCAAGTAGAAGTGCATATTAGAAGCCACCGAGAACCCAAGCATAGACCTGACGTGAGACAGCACATTAGTCAGTGAACGTCGGGGCTTGGGTAAATAAAATACAATAAAAACTCATGAATGTAGAACGAGTAGGTCTGTTGACAAAGAAACATTGTAAACGCATGCATATCATAATATATAGATTTTAATGAACAAAACTATTTTTCAAGGTCAAACATTCATCATTTAAGAAAAAAGTTTTAGTGTCACTAAGAGGAGTTATTTTTCCTTACTCTGACCCCTCATGGGCAATATTTTACAGGTGATGCAGGTGAGAAACTACGCCTAAGATGAGCATCCTTGTGGTCTTAGTTTGTAACTATTTTCCCTTTTTAGTTTTCTTCCATTCAGTTTACACTTGTAACCTTGGATATTGTATTTGGTTAATTTTTGAAATATCATGTATCAGACTTATTATGTTACTTCAGATTTACAGTACTTTCATCTTAATTCATGTTTAGCGGCTTTGTGAATCCAATATACAAGTATGTGTTTACCCTTAGTTTTCTCTCATAGCTTTCGTTGTAAGTTTAATTTTTTTTGCAGTTTCTTCTTTATACATGCTGTGTACTAGTTTTATACTATTTCCTAGTTCTCTTTATATCGCTGACTCGGTCGGATGATTGATTATTGTAAAACTGGGAAGGGGTGTATAAGAGTAAACACTTGTTAGTAGAGTATTTAAGTTGCGTCTAAGCCCTAGATTTTGCAAGAGTATGAAATTATTTGTTAAGCCAAGTTTCTCAGATGCATGATAAATAATCGTTTTTTATATGTTCTGACACACACCACGAGTCAGTGAACTGGGTTCTGTCCGCTAGTTCTAACCCCCGGTTCTGTCTGCTGGTTTTGTCTGCTGGTTCTGACCGCTGGTTTCTATGGCTCGCCATTGATCTGAATTATGGCTTCTTCCTCCACCACGGCTGCTGAAATTGCTGTGTTACGTGCTCAACTCCATCGGCTTCAAGAGGTAGTCTGTCTGCCCTCTGGCCCCGTGACCTCGATCTTCCCGGAAGGTATATCGTGCCTCTCACACAGCTCCCATTGGATTGTGGACTCTGGTGCTACACACCATCTCGCTCCGCAGCAGCCACCCAAATATTTGGATATTGCTTACTCCAAGCACATCACCGTTGCCAATGGTGAAACGCTCCCAGTTTCTGGCGTTGCTAATCTGACCCTCACTCATTCTCTTTCCTTAACCTCAGTTCTTTATGTTCCAGGCTCTCCTTTTAACCTTCTTTCTGTTATCCGTCTTACGCAAGAACTTGATTGTTGTGCTATTTTCTCACGCTCTTTCTTTGTGGTGTAGGATCGACTGACGGAGACTACCCTTAGTAGAGGGCGACTGTCTCATGGGCTATATCTTCTCGACATTCCTCCCAATGCTCTCACCTTTGCTCTCACCTCTATCTTCACCATTGATTGACATCGACGTCTTGGGCATGCTCCTCTCCCAATTCTCAAGAAAGCTCTTCCTACTATCTCTCTGCAATATTTCTTTTGTGAATCATGTATCTTCGGTAAACAACACTCTGTCTCCTTTTCTCCTTCATGCACTCGGAGCGATTCTCCTTTCTCACTCGTGCATTCTGATATCTGGGGGCCTTATAAGGTTCCTAGTGTCTTAGGGCATCAGTACTTTGCTACTTTTATAGATGATTACTTGCGTGTTACCTGGTTATACTTACTTTGTGATTGTACCAAACTCACGACTACATTCTGTGTGTTTCTTCACGACTACATTCTGTGTGTTTCTTACAGAAACGCGCACTCAGTTTTCTACCTATGTCAAAACTCTTTGTACGGACAATGCTCGTGAATATACTGGTCGCACCTTCTCCAACATGTGCACTGAGTTCGATATTATACATCAAACTTTGTGTGCTTATACGCCTCAACAGAATGTCATGATAGAATGGAAAAATCATCACCTCCTTGATGTGGCCGATCTCTCATGATCCAAATGCAGGTTCCTCCCCTCTACTGGAACTTTGCTGTCTCTACTGCTTGTCATTTCATCAATCGCATGTCTTTGTGTGTCCTCAACTTTGTGGCGCTCATTACTCTCCTTTACCCATCCATAACTCTCTTCTCTCTCACACCTCGTGTGTTTGAGTGTACATGTTATGTCCACCACCTTGGTCCTTTCATTGACAAGCTAGCTTCTCGTGCTACCAAACTATATTTGTTGGGTACTCTCGCACTCAGAATGAGTATGCATGTTTTTTTCCTACCACTGGTAAGGTGGGTGTGTCTGCTGATGTCTGCTTTCAAGAAGACCAACCATATCACACCACCCCTTCTGATCCCCTTCTTCCTCCTCCACTACCTCGCCCCATCATACCCGTCACATCTCCACTTCCGCCACTTCTCCCTACCCCTCTGCAACACCACTCCACATCTCCTTTCATCCCGGTCTCCCCAACACCACCAGTCCTCTCCAAACCTCCTGTCATTCAAGTATACACTCATGGTCCTCCTCGTCCAGACGTCCTGCAGCAGCTTCCCTCTACCGGTGTAATCTTGCGGACTGTTGGGAGTCAAATTGTCCTCACCATCGACATTGCTTTGTGACAGTCAAGCTGCAATACATATTGCGAAGAATCTCGTGTTCCATAAGCGGACTAAACGTATTGAGGTTGATTGTCACTTTGTTTGGGAAAAGGTTCAATCAAAGGTGCTAGAGCTTGATCATGTTCCTGCGTCTGGGCAAGTTGAAGACATCCTTACCAAGGCTTTACCTCAAAAATTGTATTATCTGTTCTTGTACAAGCTTGGTGCCTACGACTTGTACGCTCCAGCTTGCGGGAGAGTGTTACAAGACATAAGGAAAAATGATGTAAATGCCCATTTATAGGCCCATTTTCTCTGTCTTCTTTGGTCTCACATATATTATATAGGATTCTTTCTTCTTCTCTTATATATATATTTGTATTCTCACTTGTATTTAATCAATGAAGAAGTATCTATAAGGTTGTCCCATTGATTTCTACAGTAATAATTGTCTGTTACTATCAACCCCATAATCAACTTTCAAAAATCTCTATGAAAGATACTCGAGTTATCTAGCTTCCCAGCTGAAATTAGATTGAAGTGGGTGTTTGTTATATGCCACATATCTCTCAAAGTTAGCAGTTCTCTAGTGCTCATCTTTAGATGCACGTCTCCTCTCCCAATATCTCTAGATGTGTCACCATTACACATCTTAAACACTCAATGTTGTGGGAGGCGTGAATTTAAATAACTCAATGTTGTGAGAGACACATGTAGAAGCACCCGAATTCATAAATTCAACTTATGTCATTGCATGAGAGTATAAAAATGACATCATATTGAATGATAATGAAGTATTGCTTACAAGTCGATGCAGTAGCTGTCGTATGAGTGTCGTTCTTCTCATTTGCGCACACTCCCTTCTTCTTTTGATTATTCTTCAAAGAGTATCCATTCTAAATATGCCCTTATTTATGATAATAATAATACTCCGCATTGTGATAACAAGACTTGGAATTCCCCCCACTTTAGCCACTCTCACTTATCCTTCCTTTATTCAAGATGTTGCCTCCCTCTGTGCTCAATATAAATGACAATAACTCATGAAAAAGAGCATGAATGTCCTTTTTAGCTTCCTTTTGGCATCCTCCTTCATAATGAAACTTTTGACAATCTAATAATAATAACAACGTCACTTTTATAGAAGTTAGTCAATCAATGATACCCTCAATCTCCTTCATATGCATGATCCAATACTCATGACGAGCAACATTTTGCGTCTTCGAGAGAGTTTACGCATTTGCGATGCTAGCCACGCGATTATAGATGTTCAGTTCAACAAACCATCTAATGAAACCACAAAGCTTCTCATGCTCTGCATTCACTTATTCGAGTCATGCATTTAGGCATCTCCTCAAAGATGAGCGCATGCTAATTCTTCACATAAATAATGTCCTCCAACAATAAATGTCATTATTGATAATTCGCCACATTTATCTTGACAATTTGCTTTGATCCGGATGTACACTACATAATGTTTTGTCATTGATCGGACTACCTAAGTTCTACGAGCTGACTATTTTAAAGAAGACAACCAAAGAGGATAGGGATCGAACCAAAGATCGTCACTTACCGCACCCGATCACCAAACCAAAGTATCCAACCAACTTATCTCAAATCATAGTCAGGTCAGTCCAATAACTACTCTGACAATGAAGCTCACTCCGTTACTATTTATTAGATTTGAGAGCACAAAATTTGACATGAAAACCTAAACATTAATTAGGCGAGAACAGTCACACGACCACTTTGCAATATGCAATACACACAACAAACAACCAAGCAAAAAATAAAATAGTAATGGCACAACTTTTTTAACGTGGAACACAATTGAATGAAAATCACGATAAGATCAGAGTCCACTCCGGAAAGCTATAACGAAACATGTGTAAAGATAAACACATAAAAAAAATGCATGCTTCCCCTCCTCAATCCACACAGTATCTTTACTATTTCTCTATACAATAAAATTGCACAAATCATAATGAACAAATTTAAATGCAATTTATATATTCTGGTGATGAACGAGACAAATCGATATGATCTCTCTGATGTAGGTCCATGCACAACTTGCACTTCTCCATAATTGTATCTTTAGTGAAGCTTTTCACCATTGACACGATGAAATAGCCATGAGCGACCCACAAACGTCACATAAGTCGCTAAATGTCCAATAATGAGTCTCGAATTAACTTTAATCACACCAGGGAAAAAGATGCATCATCACAAAGCTACTGCATGTTCTCCCTCAACCAGTACATAGAAGAACGACATCCCTGATTTTTTTTCTTTGCTGCATGCCAGACAAACCACCGACGATGTTCATTCCCGCGAGCCTTGCCGCAACACGACGACGCTCCTCCAGCCCAAGAGGAAGCTTAGAATCAACTCTTATTTCTTTGTTTCTTATTATTTTGTCTGCTTTTAATATAGGAGAATTTCTTCATTTCGGGTGAGCCTCCCACCACTTGCTTTCTTCTCCTTTTGCTTTTCACTTGTTAGGGTTAGGTAACTAATAGTTATGACTTTTTATATAATCTTATAGGGTTATTTATCGGAACCTCCCCTTGAAGATTGCATAATTACAGCTTGCACCCTTCTAACTTTTGAAATTACAAAAACCTCCACTCAATGTTTACATTTCATAGCATCCACGCACAAAAGTAGCCCCATGGAGTAAATCTCTAGGGGGATCTTTTTGTGCATAAATGTTACGAAATGCAACATTGAGGGGAGGTAATTGTAATTTTAAAATTACAGGGGTGCAAGTTGTAATTATGCAAACTTCGAGGGGAGGTCCCGGTAAATAACCCTAATCTTATATATATTTCTATATATATTGTTATGTGTCGTTGATCGCAGAAGTCTCGTGATCTCACCAATCTAACATCCGATCGCGCCCAAGTATCTCCACAACTTGATACTTTGTATTACGGTCCACCTACGAAGGGAACGATAATTCTGTACGTATAACACATATAAAAAATCTTGCGGAACAACATTTTCAGTGTAAAATACAATTGCAACGTAAAATGTTGTTGCAAATAGACTGCATTTTTAGTATAAAATGCGGTTGTAAAAGTAGTAAAATGCAGTTGTAAAATTATTTTTTGTATATGTATTTTCAAATCGAAATATATACATATGACTATTTAAAATGATAATAAAAAATATAAGGATAAATATTTCATGATTTTTTTGGTGGCCCAAAAAATCAATATGAAAAAAATTCCATTTTACGCATGATTCTTACATACGTTTAACCTATTAAAAAATTAGCCCTATGAAGGAGCCCAAAAAGAATGCCAATCTTGTCATGCTCGAAACTGATTGCCTCCTCCGTATCATATGAGAATTACACCCAATAACCTATTTCATGATTTTTTTTACTTCCATCTTCAACCCTCACCGCTCACCCAAATAGACACTTAGGATTCGTTTGGGGGGACTTATTTTCACCGGTCAAGCGGTCACGACAAAGTTTGTATTGAAATCAAATAGACTGCAACGTAAAATACAATTGCAACGTTTGTATTTGTAATTAACGCTATTGTGATTGAAATCAATCATTGGTTCCAAATGAGGAAGTACGAAAACAAAGTTTGTATTTTTTTTTTTCGAAAAATTGGGGAAAAAGTGGAACCTAAAGTTTCGTTTATTATAACTTTGTTTCTCCATCACGTTTTTCAGAAAACATTGACACTATTTTGCGGCTGTTTGAATAGTTTTTATTTGATACCACCCATCCTTAAAACTCAATTTCACGTCTGATTGCAACCACAGAGAAAGTTCCATTAAAACACGTACTCGTTTGTCTCAGTGTTTTTTCACCGCTGGCGGTAGGAAAAACGGTAACTTTGGAAAATTTTGTTGATAAAATTCCTTTTTTTCATTTATACGCTCTAAAACGTCAATTTTTGTCTTCAACACCAAAGCTGTCCGGCTGTTCCCACGCTCTATTCCCACCACTCTCATTCTTAACGCCCTAAAATGCCACCGACCAAACAAAGGGAACCATTGTCTCCAAACCAAACTTTTAAAGTGCTGTCTCCCATCAATGAGCAAAAACAATAGATTTATTAGGCCTGTCCAAAAGGCCCGGGCCCAGTGGGCCGGCCCGAGCCCGGCCCGGCGAAAGCCTATTTCGGCCCGGCACGGGCCGAGACCGGGCTCAGGGCCCTGGTTTTGGGGGCTAGCCCGGCCCGATGCCCGGCCCGGGCCGGGCCGGACAAAGCCCGAAAACCGGGCCGGCCCGGGCCCGGACCCGGGCCCGGATGAAGCCCGGACCGGGCCCGCAGGCCGGCCCGGACCTACTGCCAACGGCTCTAAGAGCCGTTGGAAATCCAAGGGCTCTTAGAGCCGTTGGAACTGCAGCCAGCAGGGCTGCTGCAGCCCTGCTGGCTGCAGTGCTTTGGCCTAGGGCCTATGCAAAAGCCTAGGCCCTAGGCCATATTAAAAAATATAAAATTTTTTTATTAAATTTTTTTTATATAACCCCCCTACCCGATCCCCTCTCTCTCTCTCTCTTCCACTCACTCTCCCTCTCTCTCTCTCTCTTCCACTCACTTTTTCTCTCTCTCTTCCACTCTCTCTCTCTCTCACTTACTCTCTCCCTCTCTTACTCTCTTACTCTCTCTCGCTGCATGACATCGTCCTCCTCAACGCCGGCGTCGTCGACTCAAAGCGCGGCCGAAGTGGTGAAACATAATCGGAGGGCGCCCGTCTGGGAGCATTTCGACAAAGTTAAAGTCGGCGACGAATTCAAGGCGCGGTGCAAGTTGTGCTCAAAGTTGCTAACTCTTACCGGCAACTCAACACTAGCGAGACACGCTAAGTCCTGTTTTGCAAAGCAAGCTCCCGAGTCCAGTCAGAGACAAATATCAGCATCAGGACAAATTTGGACGTACGATCAAGCAAGACAGCGAGACCTACGGGTGAAAAACGTCATCAGACGTGGGTTGTCATTCAGTTAGTACGACAACGATGAGACGACGGAGTATATACACGAAGTGCTTCAGCCCAAATATCAACAGGTAAGTAGATTCACTATTAGACGCGACGCACTTAAATTATATTTTGACGCAAAACAAGATTTAATAAAATTTTTTGAAACTTTTGAGGGACGTGTGAGTTTAATGAGCGACGTTTGGAGTAGTGGCGTAAGGGTAATGTTATCTTATACTTGTATAACAGCTCATTGGATCGATCCCGTTTCATGAGATTTAAATAAGCGCGTAATATGTTTTGAAGATTTTGAATTTCCGCACATGAGTAAGGCTATATATTCGGTAATTATTAAATATTTGCGTGAATTTAAAATAAAAGATAAAATAATGAGTATTTATTTTGATAACGCTAGTAATAACAACACCGTAGTAGAGTGGTTAAAACGTGAATTAAAACCAATGCTCAACGATGCGTTTTTTCACACTCGATGTGTGTGTCACGTTTTAAACTTAGTGGTACAGGATAATTTAGAAGCTATGGAACCATACATTGAGAAAATTCGTACTACGCTTAGATTTATTTATTGTACCAAACAACGAAGTCAAAATTTTCAAAAATTTGTGATCGCACAAGGTCAAAAATATTTGAAACCTCAATTTGATATGCCTGTAAGATGGAACTTCACATATAAAATGTTAAAAAGAGCGTTTCAACAAAAAAACACTTCTTATGGAATATTACACTATGACAAATAATCATAATTTAACTGATAACGATTGGGACGTACTATTTCATTATATATATTTATTAAAATATTTTTATAGGGCGACTGTTTTTTTATCTGGTGTGTATTATCCCACTAGCTCGTTAGTAGTTGAAAATTTTGTAAATATCACACAAAAACATAACTATTTTAAGCAACACTTCGGATGACTTCTTTTAATTGAAGTAATAGAAGAAAAATTTTAAAATATTATAGAGAAATGTCTCCTGCATTTTCATGCGCCGCCGCTTTAAACCCGTTATTCGCTGTAGACGACGTAGAAAATTTAATAGATGAAATTAACGTTAACTTAGACATAAATATAAGTTTCGATGACGTTGACGATGTTAGTACTACTAAATTTAATTCTATTTTTACCGAATGTTTTAATTATTACGACAACTTATATGGCTCACGACCCCAATAAAAAATAACACAACCTAGGACAAAAGATTCTTTTACAAATAAAATTTTAGAATTAGCTTCCAGGAAAAAAAGCACGCACATCGAGTACTTTAAACGAATTAGTACTGTATACGAAAACGCAATTTCGTGATTTTATGACTACGGAAGAGATCGAAAACTTCAATATCTTAAAGTGGTGAAAAGGTAAAACTAATACATATCCTATTTTGACCTATATGACCCGTGATTTACCAACAATTCAAGCTAGTACAGTAACTTCGGAGTCTGTTTTTTCTCTTAGTGGCAGTATTTTGAACACGCGGAGGAGCCGACTAAATGAAGAATCGCTCGAACTATGCATCTCCTACAAGGATTATTTGGATGCTACGAATAGGAAGCAACACATTTCAGCGTTGGAGGAGAGCTCCAAGGAAATTGAAGAGGAGATGGACAAACTGAATTTGTAAAAATGTAAATTTTTTTATTATCATTTAAAATAATAAGTTTCATCGTTTAAAATAATAAGTATCATTTAAAAAGAGCGTTTCAACAAAAAAACACTTCTTATGGAATATTACACTATGACAAATAATCATAATTTAACTGATAACGATTGAGACGTACTATTTCATTATATGGATTTATTAAAATATTTTTATAGGGCGACTTTTTTTTTATCTGGTGTGTATTATCCCACTAGCTCGTTAGTAGTTGAAAATTTTGTAAATATCGCACAAAAACTTAACTATTTTAAGCAACACTCCGGATGACTTCCTTTAATTGAAGTAATAGAAGAAAAAATTTTAAAATATTATAGAAAAATGCCTCCTGCATTTTCATGCGCCGCCGCTTTAAACCCGTTATTCGCTGCAGACGGCATAGAAAATTTAATAGATGAAATTAACGTTAACTTAGACATAAATATAAGTTTCGATGATGTTGACGACGTTAGTACTACTAAATTTAATTCTATTTTTACCGAATGTTTTAATTATTACAACAACTTATATGGCTCACGACCCCAAGAAGAAATAACACAACCTAGGACAAAAGATTCTTTTACAAATAAAATTTTAGAATTATCTTCCAGGAAAAAAAAGCACGCACATCGAGTAGTTTAAACGAATTAGGACTGTATACGAAAACGCAATTTCGTGATTTTATGACTACGGAAGAGATCGAAAACTTCAATATCTTAAAGTGGTGGAAATGTAAAACTAATACCTATCCTATTTTGGCCTATATGGCCCGTGATTTACTAACAATTCAAGCTAGTACAGTAGCTTCAGAGTCCGCTTTTTCTTTTAGTGGCAGGATTTTGAACACGCGGAGGAGCCGACTAAATGAAAAAGCACTCGAACTATGTATCTGCTACAAGGATTATTTGGATGCTACGAGTAGGAAACAACACATTTCAGCGTTGGATGAGAGCTCAAAAGAAATTGAAAAGGAGATGAACAACCTGAATTTGTAAAAATGTAAATTTTTTTATTATCATTTAAAATAATAAGTTTCATTTTTTTCTACTTTTATTTTTTAAAAGTGTAATTTTATTTTTTAAAATTTCAATATTAATAAAATTTTTTATTCTAATTTTTATTTCAATTTTTTAATTTTTTTAAAGAGTTTTTTTTCTTAAGAGGGCCCGGCCCGGCCCGGCCTGGCCCGGGGGGCCGGCTTGGGCCCCTTCCCGGGGTCAAAGCCCGGGCCCGGCCCGAGCCCGATAAAGAAAGGGCCCGTGCTAAGCCCGGTTTGCAAAAGCCCGGGCCCGATCAGGCCCGGTCCGGGCCGGCCCGATCGGGCCTTTTGGGCAGGCATAGATTTATATAATAAATGATTATGCTAATAATGCAAATTTAGATGATTGGAAAACTTTTTGAAAATTGGGAATTTTTACTATTAAATTAATAAATAACTTTCCAACCGTCACTTAAAAAATGAATTTGAACCGGGGGTTCAGAATTTCTAGACCGGTTCGAATAATAAAGGGCATTGGTATCCGCACAGTAATTTTGGCTACTCGAATGATACTTTCTCATAGTTTTTTTCAATCTTTTTAAAATTAGTTTTGTCGAGATCTACAACTTTCGTGTTGAACATTTTTCCTAAAAATGCATGTACAAGACGTACTTTGGAAATACGTTCAGCTTTCGCGCCTTTTGAAAATACGGCTTGTACATGCATTTTTAGGAAAAGTATTTAACACTCTATAAAAATGCACGAAAAATTAGATGAAAATGCGGTGCTAATAGCAAAAACTGGGAAGACTCCTCGGCACATTCACAGAATATTCCGTCAACTTTATAAAGGAAACGGCGATCTCCCTGTTGCGGTCATCTTCTTTCCAGCACAGCGCAAATCCGAATCCACCGTCTCCTCCCCGCTATTATTTCTGCGGGCTCATTTCCATCTTCTCGACTGCAAATCTCGTATTTCCTTTCACATCAGTTTTAGCTGCATACGATGGCCGCTGTTGCCTCTGATGTCGAGAAGCTCTCCATTCTGCAGGCTGCTGTTGCCGGCCTCGGTCAGATCAGGTGGATATTCTGGGAACTCCCTTACATTTTGTTGATCGGTTCGATTGGCATTGGAATCTGCGCTCTGATTTTTGTTTTGATCTGCCTCGTGTTATTTTTTTTCAGCGAGAACGAGAAATCCGGATTCATCGGCCTTGTCTCTCGCTATCTGAGGTAGAGATCTGGTCATTCTTCTGTGTTTATCGATTCTGTTTTATGTTTTTTGAATTTTAATGTTTGTTTTTTCTCGATTTAAGTGGAGATGTCGAGCATTTAGAGTGGAGCAAGATCCAAACTCCAACCGACGAGATCGTTGTCCCGTACGAGTCATTGACACCTCCATCTGAAGGTATAATTGTACTGTTTTATGGAAGATTTAGGGCATCTGTTTCAGCGTAATTGTATCTCCTATTGCAGATCTTGAAGCGACTAGGAAGATCCTTGATAAGCTCGCTGTGCTAAAGCTCAACGGTGGTTTGGGAACGACGATGGGCTGTACCGGCCCTAAGTATGTTTCTTCCTGAATTCATTAGATCTAACCTTAGTAAATTATATAAATTTTTTTGGGGTTTTTGGCACTTTGCACCCTCGAAAATGCAACTTTTGGCACTTTGCACCCTGAAAGTTTAAATATGGCACTTTGCACCCCCGAAACTTCAAACCTTGGCACTTTGCACCCCAAGCATGTTAAATGAGGGGTAATTTTGTCTAGACCTCATCAAAAGTGCTTATTTTTTGCACTTTGCACCCTGAAATTTTCGGATTTATACTTGCAATTATCATTTTATTAAGTGGTAAATTTGGGTGGCTAAAATCATTAAAGTATATTTGGCCTGCAAGTGTATAAATCCGAAAATTTTATGGTGCAAAGTGCAAAAAAAAACACTTTTGATGAGATTTGAACGAAATTACCCCTCATTTAACATGCTTGGGGTGCAAAGTGCCAATGATTGAAGTTTCGGGGGTGCAAAGTGTCATATTTAAACTTTCAGGGTGCAGAATGCCAAAAGTTGCACTTTCAGGGGTGCAAAGTGCCAAAAAGCCAAATAATGTAACTGCTGTATAAGCGGGGAAACAAAATTACTGCAGCTATGTTACACCTTATTCATAAGATGGCACATTGTGTTTGTGTTTGAAGATGCATGTATGCTATTTTGTGTTTGAACGAGTACGATATTTCTTAGCTTTACAAAATTACTGATAATTCCTGTACAGGTCTGTCATAGAAGTTCGAAATGGATATACATTTCTTGATCTCATTGTTATTCAAATAGAGGTAGTCCTTTGCTGATTTTTTTTTAAATATTTTCCAATCATAATTTATACTGAATTGATTATGAAATATAGAGTTTTATATTACTTGCTGTTTTCAGGCTTTGAACAAGAAATATGGTTGCAATGTCCCTTTGCTGTTGATGAACTCATTCAATACCCACGACGACACGTTGAAGGTGAGTATTTTGGAGATGTGTTCATATTATTGGAAGCGGACACCTGCACAATATTGTGATGACCAATTAGTTTGTTTTTTCTAAAGATTGTAGAGAAGTATGCCAGCTCAAACATTGAAATCCATACCTTCAACCAGGTTAGAACACGTCCTAATTGATGCTCTATAAAGATTTTATCACAACTTTGCTATGAATTTAAAACTTCACCAACAATTTCTTCATGCTATCTATATGATACACTGTTTTCAGAGCCAATATCCTCGCCTGGTAATTGATGATTTCCTGCCACTTCCAAGCAAAGCAGAAAAAGGGAAGGAGGGTTGGTAAGTGCTGGTCATTGTCCAGTTCATTTCCTACAAGTACATAAAAATATGTTGAAGTATGGTATAAACCTTTGAGCTCACTGAGGTTGCTAGTAATTGCATTTTTGTTGTTTCCCTTTGGGACTCTTGAGGTCACATTTTTATGAAACTTATAATTAGCGGTAACAAATATTTTATCCTGCACAAAAAAGTCTTTTTTCTTTGAAAGTAAAAAAAAAAAGTCTTTTTGGTAAGAGGATTACAACATGGTTCTTTATTTATCATAAACCTACAGGTAAGTTTCTTGAGTTTTATGCCCACAACTCATCACCTACCGCTTTGTTAAAATTTCATACTTTTTGAAATCTCATCTCAATATCGTTAGAGTTAAGTTATGAATATTTGAGTGATTCATTCTTCATCTTCTGTATTATCATATATTTATCAAGCATGGTTAGCCACTTTACTATCAACCTTATCCATAATCTAGGATAAGATTTATTGAATCCTCAATTTTCATTTGTTCCAACTGACTGTTTGAGCTATTGAACCTATTTTTGGTAAATCTTTTCAAGGAATTATATTAAGAGGACTACTCCTTCCCAATCCTATGACACTAAATTTTTTTATTTGATGTCTGCATTATCTAACATTCATTGTAAATTTTCAAACTACCCAACCATATTTTCAATTACCTTATCTTAAATAGATGTCATTTCAACATTTCCTCTATCTATTTGTTTCTTCCTTTTAGTTCCATGACACATCCATCTCAACATTCTCATTTTCGCACTAAACTTAGCTATCTAGCACTTCTATTCCCACACTTGGATCTATGTAATCTTCGACCTAGTTTCAGTTATATAAAAGTTACCTTTTAAGTTTGACATTAGCAAATTAGAGGATACACGCTTTATCTGTTTATTATGTTGTCTCCATTGTCTTTTCACCCCTTTCTCCTCCATTCATTCATTACCATTGTGCTATTGCACAAAACAAGTTTGATGCATTTAACATTATAGAAGGATGAATTGAGAATGGGGCCTCATTAAGCTCACCCCAAATAGTTGGGATAAGATGTTGATGGCGATGAATTGATGATGATGAGGATCAATTTCTCTGCTATTTTGGAAGTGCTCGTGTTGAAGCCCGGATACCAGATCAACTGAGTTCAGACTAATAGGGGGTAGTTCGAGTTGCCAGACTCAGCAACGAGCGCTCTAGACCGAGATGTTCCGAGCTCGAAGTTGACCCTCACTAACTGTGGAATGGTTTGTCTACACTCAGACCCGCGGGCTGCAGTGAGGAGGTCCCTCCACACACTCGAAAATGCTGCTTGCAACTTCCCCTCCTAAAGACAAAGCTGGGCTCAACACCTTAGATGGCACGAAGCAATAACTCACAAAGAGAGGAGCTCTAGGAGGCCGGGTCTGCCCCTCCAAGGTGATTTTGGGGTCTATTTATTGGAAAACTCTTGATCAATGGTAAAATGATCTTTTTTGGTTTGCATATAGCGTCCTTTACCTTTTTGTTAGTGTTATCAGCAGCCTAAATTGATCTGTGGACATTGGAGTCCCGCTGTTTGGGAATATTATGAGTAGACCCGGTGGTTTGCAAATATCTAAAAGCCTATGGACCAAAATCCTCCTAGTCTGGGAGAGTACCTCGATCAGAAAGATCGGCTATTCGCTGGGGTAGAGCTCGCGTGAGGCTGGGGCTTGCCTGGCGTGTAGTTGCCAGGATACAACTCGCCCTTTCCCTGACCTAGCGTGGCCCGAGCTCGGCGATCCTGAGCTCGCAAAGTCCTACTCATTAAGCCGGGTTCGAGCCTCGCGAGCTTGATCTTTTTTTTGTATCTTGATACACCTCTTCCTCATTCGTCAAATGATTTTTAAGTGCTTTTACCATCATAGGAACATGATTTCTGCTTTAAACATGGGAAGTTAGAACTTAATAAAATTGTGCTTAACACTAAGGTTTTTAAAAGCGGACCGGACCGGCCGGTTCGACCGGTCGGACCGGCGACCGGCCACCCGGGCGGTCCGGTCAGGCCTCTAAAATCGGCCCCGCTCAGAACCGGGTAAAACCCGAAAAATCGCCCGGTTGAACCGCCCAACCGTAAACCGGGCCGGTTTTCCAAAGACCGGACGGGCCATGACGACCAAAATTTAATACAGAAAATGAGAGGGGCGGCAGGTTTCGAACCCATACCAGTTCGAAATCAAACAAGCAAGCAAGCCACTCAGCCATTTGATGGTTGGTACATATTCTTGAAATATATTATATACATATAAATTAATACATGCTTATAAAGAATAATGTATATAATAAAAACACATGCATATAAATGTAAAATTATCATGCGCGTTCATGGCCGGTGTAATCTCCAACCTAGTTGCAGTTACATAAAAGTTACATTTTAAGTCTGACATTAGCAAATTAGAGGATACATGCTTTATCTGCTTATTATGCCGTCTCCATTGTCTTTTCACCCCTTTTTTCTGCATTCATTCACTACCATTGTGCTATTGCACAAAACAAGTTTAATGCATTTAACATTATGCAAGGATGAATTGAGAATGGGGACTCATTAACTCACCCAAATAGTTGGGATAAGATGTTGATGGTGATGAATTGATGATGATGAGGATCAATTTCTCTACTATTTTGAAAGTGCTCTTGTTGAAGCTCGGATACCGGTTCAACTGAGTTCAGACTAAGTGATGGCAGTCTGAGTTATTGGACTCACCGTCGAGCGCTCTAGATCAAGTTGTTCCAAGCTCGAAGTTGACCCTCACTAATTGTGTAATGGTTTGTGTACACTCAGGCCCACGAGCTGCAGCGAGGAGATCCCGTGACACACCCGGTAGTGCTGCTTACAACTTCCCCTCCTAAATCCAAACCTGGGCTCGACACCTCGGATGACAAGGAGCAAGAACTCGCAGAGGGAGGAGCTCTAGGAGGCTGGATTCCCCCCCCGAGGTGCTTTTGGGGTCTATTTATAGACAAATTAATGGCCTCCACCTTTTTGTTAGTGTTATCAGCAACTCAAATTGGCCCGCGGACAGCAGAATCCCGCTGTTTGGGAATGCTATGCGCAGACCCAGTGGTTTGCGAATAGCTAAAAGCCTATGGACCAAAACTCCTCCTAGTCTAGGCGAGTACCTCGATCGGAAAGATCGGCTACTCGCCGGGGTCGAGCTCGCGTGAGGCTGAGACTCTCCTAGCGTGTAGTCGCCAAGATACAACTCGCCCTTGCCATGAGTTCGCGCGGCTCGAGCTCGCCGAGCCTGAGCTCGCGAAGTCCTACTCATTAAGCCGGGTTCGAGCCTCGCGAGCACGATATTTTTTTATCTCGATACACCTCTTACTCATTCGTCTCCGACTTGTTTTGTTTTAAATTTGTATGGTAGAAATGCTTCTATTGTTTCTATTTGACCAAATGATTTTTAAGTGCTTTTAGTTCATCTCGATTGTGCTCTCCATCATAGGAACATGATTTCAGCTTAAAACATGGGAAGTTAGAACTTTATTAAATTGTCCTTAACACTGAATTTAAATGCTAGTTTAGATGAACTTGCAGAGTTTGTTGATTTTCTTTGTTTTGTTGATAATGTTGGAGGTGAATTTGTTTGGGTAGCTTGATTGAACTTGCTGGGCATGGTCCAAATTCTCAACTAACTGATAATTTTTACGTATACGCCTTTACTCTGAGTTCAACCGACTTCTCTTTATTCACTCGTCATCGTCCAACAAGCACAATGATTCTCTTGGTGTAAGTTGATGATATTTTGATTACGGGAGACGATTTCACGGGAATACACATGATCAAACAAGCAACACAACGAAGGAACTAGTAATATAAGGTTAACAACAAATAATTAATTATTATAAGGTTAACAACAGGGGCAAGTGCAGTCGCAAATAACTAATTAGAGGAAAACAAACTATCAATTTTACAAACGATAGAGGCGCAAATAATTTGAAGCGTTCACAGAATAAATCCCGCAAGTAGCATAATGAAGGAACTAGTAATAAAGAAAGTAAAAATCCAACCTACTAAAGTGCCGAAATAATCAACAGAAGAGAACAAAACTACAAACCACAACTCACACGTGCTAGCGACGACGATGAAGGGCGCGAAAAGCATCCAAAGTCACTGCAATGTCGGGGCCAGCTGATTAGAAGTGGATCCACGACAGGGGTTAGGGAGGAAGGAATCAGGGGTTCAGGAGGTTATGTGGGGTGAGGTGGTCGGCGGGTGAGGGATGAGATTTGGGCAAGAGTGTAGTAGAGAAAACAAGTAACCGGGGTGGGGAGGAAAGGGGGAGTTCCATGGTGGGCTGGTGGAGAAAGAGAAAGCCAGAGACGACTTCAGGAGGTGGAGGGGGTTGACTGGACGGTGGTGGTAGGCTGAGGCGGTGGTGGTTTGGGTTGGATGGAGGCGGTGGTGGTTTGGGTTGGATGGAGGCTGCCGGGTTGGGGCTAACAGGAGTTACGGGCTGGGTAAGAACGGGCGGGAGCGGGAAAGTCGGGAGGCGGGGAGGCGAAGGGGAAAGGACTCACGATGGATGACTGGAGGCAAGCGATTTCTAGTGGTTGGCAGTATACAAGGGAAGAGATCTCCTTGGAGTCGCACTAGGGATTCCAGATCGACAGGTTGCACGAAACTGCTGCAATCCACGATATCTCCCAAAACCGCCTGTCCACCCCTTTAAATAAACCCTAGAACTGCCTAGAACTGCAATACAAAAATTGAAATCAAACCACCCGAATCGGATGACTCACGACGTTTGGACCGATCGAGGGCTAAATACAACTCCAAGTAAAAAATGCAAAATATGAAAATGACTCAAATCGAACATCTAGACACATCCAAGGACTTCGATCGTCCGTCTGGGCAGCGGGTTACAGCCTCCTATGGGAGTACACGCGTGTCAGTCGTGAAGCGCCGTAAAGGTCTCATCATTATTTAGATCTTGTTGTTGAGTAAAACCACAAGCCATAAGGCGAGCCTTCAGACGTTGAACCGTCCCATCCAGACCATGTTTGATGGAAAACACCCACTTACAACCAACACACGTCTGTCCGGGAGGAAGAGGGACAAGATCCCAAGTGTGGTTTGCCCAAAGAACAGACATTTACTCGTTCTTGACCTCCCGGCACTCCAGATGTTGGAGAGCCTTATGCACAAAGATAAGGGTGATAATAGAGGATAAAGAAATGGCAGATTTTTGGAGTTCTAGAGAGAAGCAGTGTAAGGAAACATAGTTCTCCATCGAGTGAGCATTAGCGATGGTGGCCGGATCTGCAGGCCGCAAAATATCATCAGTGGAGGGCATTTCTCGTGGAGTAGTAGACGAAGGAGGACGACAAGTATACACACGAATCAAAGGTGGTTTTGGGGGGATTAACGTGAGAAGGAGAGGTGGGTTTGGTGGTACGGGCATGGAAAGGAAAGGTGGAAGGTTAGAAATAATAGAGACAGCAGACCGCAAAAGTAAAGGCGGAATTAGATAATCAGATGGTTTAGAATGATAGGGTCGGTCTTCGAGAAAGGTGACATCAGCAGACGTAACACTCTTGCGATCCTTTGGAGAGAAGCATACATAGCCATTCTGAGTACGTGAGTAGTCAACAAACATATATTTCATGACACGTGAAGCAAGCTTGTCAGTGGACGTGCCAAGATTATGAACATAACAAACGTAGCCAAAGACACGAGAGGTGACTGAAAAGGGAGGTGTGGGGGGAAAAAGTTGAAGGGAGCCGCAAAGTTTAGAATGGAGGAATGCATGCAGTTAATAAGATGACAGGCTTTAGAAACCGCGAAATTTCAATCAAGTTTTTGAACATTCATTTGAAACACAAGGGAACAAATGATCTTAAGGAGATGACGATTCTTGCGTTCGACAACACTATTTTGTTGGGGAGGGGGGGGGGTATAAACACGAGATTTGATGAATGATCCCAAACTCAGCACACAAGTTTGTAAATGCATGACTTATATATTCACGAGCATTATCTGTTCAAAGAGTTTTAATAGTAGTAGAGAACTGGTTGGGAGTTTCAATAAGAAAGGCACAAAATACACAAGTCAGCTCAGAGCATGTAATTCAAGAGTAATTATCTATACAAGTAATAAAGTAACGATAGTCAGAAACACTTGCGGTTTTGTAGGGTCCCCAAGTATCAGAATGTACTAGAACAAATGGAGCATCACTCCGAGTATGATAAGGTAAGAACGTAAACCGATGGTGTTTTCCATAGATACAAGACTCGCAGGTGAATTCATGAAGGGAGAAATTTGGGAGAGCTTTCCGTAGGATGTGCAGAGGAGCATGCCCAAGACGTCGGTGCCACTCGACATAGCTAATAAAGGAGAGAAGCGTGCAGGGAGAGGGGCCCAGGATGTAGAGTCCATTCAACAATTGTCCTTTACTAATGATATTTTGCGTCTGTCGATTCTGCACAACACAAGGGATGGAAATGAATGTTACATAACAATCAAGATCCCGAGTGAGACGACTAATAAAGAAGAGATTGAAAGGAGAGCCCGAA
This sequence comes from Platanthera guangdongensis, assembly GCA_039583875.1. Classification (NCBI taxonomy): domain Eukaryota; kingdom Viridiplantae; phylum Streptophyta; class Magnoliopsida; order Asparagales; family Orchidaceae; genus Platanthera; species Platanthera guangdongensis. The sequence goes on along the minus strand of CM077162.1, from coordinate 22,966,739 downwards.
ACATGAAGAACTGAGCAAAGAGTGATGAAGGGAGTAAGATTGACGTCTGCTGATCCAAAGATTGGTGTGGTGTCCCCATTAACAACAATAATGAACTTGAGATGCACAAAGTTCAAGTATTTGGAAGGTTTCCGTGGAGTAATGTGATGAGAGGCTCCAGAATACATAACCTAGGATGAACTATAGGAAATACAGGAGATGTCACCATCAGAAATAGACACAACAGAGCTAGGAGAACGACCAATCATCCCTTAAAGTTGCTGGAGTTGGGTGCGCAAGTCATCAATGTCAGCTGAACAACCTTTGTGGCAAGGAGACCAACTCTTGCGGGAGCAAGCTGCGGCTAGAGATGCGGCTAGGCACGTAGCAAAGAACAGATAGGGGTGCAACTCGGATCGATTCGGTTCGGTTCCACCCAAAACCAAGAACCGATCCATATAGGTTCGGTTCTAAACTTTTGGGACCGGAACCGACCCACGGTCCTATTTTATAGAACGGATCCGAACCATTTGCTTCGGTTTGGTTCCGGTTTGGTTCCGGTTTGGTTCTCAGTTCTACCCATGTCTAACAAAATTTAAAAATGGCTTTTTTCAACTCATGATTCATTGTAATATAAGTTTCAATACCTCAAAATAGTTAAATCATGACTTTATATCATATCAAAATCATACAACTACACAAGTACAATACATATGTTTTTAGCCATAAAACTATATTCTCGATTATTTTCGCGTATTTGGCCATACGACTATAAACAATGTCTCAAAATATTTTCTTTAGCATTGATATTCGGTTCTCGGGTTGGTTCTGGGTACCCGACCCTTGGAACCAGGAACCAAACCGAATTGTCTATTCTGATATTATGGGAACCGGATCCAAACCGAAGCTATTTGTAACCGACCCAAACCATTCAGTTCGGTTCGGTTCCGGTTTGGTTTTAGGTTCTTCGGTTATTTTTGCACACTCCTAAGAACAGAGCAGACAGAGTAAGACCAGCGGCAAGCAGCAACAAGTAGTTAACAACGTCAAGCAGGCAGTCGCGACGACAAGAGGCAACCTACGTAAGCTGAACCAACGATCAACAAGCAGGGACAACACACACTGTCATGAGGCAATCTGCGGCAAGCAAAATGGTAGCAGCGACAAAAGACAATAGCGATTAGAAGTATGCCATGCAAGCAGGCAAACTACACGCGACAACAAACAGGCGACAACGACGACAAGTAGGCAAACAACTGACAACAACGACGACAAGTAGGCAAATAACAGGCAGCAATGATGGTAAGCATGCAAGTAATGGGAGCAAAGGCAAGGAAGCGGCTAGCCAGGCGCGAACAATGGCTAGAAGCGACAAGATGTGCGGAAAGGTGTTGCGGCAAGATTGACGACAAGTTTGCAACAAGGGTTGCGACTGCGGCAGGATGTGCGACTAAGCACGCGGCCAACGGCAGAAGCAAGCAGAGCGGCTAGGCAAACAACGACAAGCACGACTAGCAGATGCGGTTAAGATGCAAAAAGCAAGTTGTGGCAAGGGTGCAGATGCGGCAAGATGCGACAACGCAAAAGCAATGACATCATGCGGCCAAACAGATGCAATGACAAGATCACAACGACGAGAAGACGAAGCCCAAGGAAGCTAGCGACCAGGGCGACAAGCAAAGAGAAGCTGTGGAGGAACACAGAGGTGGGGGCCCGCGAAAGAAACTATAAAAGGGGAAGGGGAGAGGAAGGCAGGGAACAAGAGTAGTAGAGGAAACCGCACAAGACCTTGCGGTTAGAAAAATTCAGGCCGCCCAAAGGTACCCGCACACACTGTGGTTTAGAAAAGAACAAGCCGCGAGAGGCTTACGTAGCGAAACAAAGGAGAGGAACGATTGACTCTAATACCATGTAGAAAAAAACACGATAAATTGAGAAATAAAATAATTTTATTAGTTTGTTAAATAAATGCTTACATCCACTTTTTATGAATTTGTACATTTATACATTTATAGGAAAAGAGAGATGGGAAGAAGTTCCAATCTAAGATGTGAGACTAAATCCTAAAAATGAAGTATGCAGTAAATGGAGCTTATATTAGGATTTTACACATCTTTCCTTCAACATACTATACTATAAATTAAATAAAGTTCAAACAAAGAGATATTTTATTTAATGCAGAGCTCCCAAACAAAATTATTATGGATAAGAGAAATAAATACGTAAACTTGATGTATGGCTTACAAACTCTCATATCATTAGTTGTGTTCGTTTAGTAATTTATTGATCATTTCACTTAATCTCTGCTCAAGGCCAAATGGTTAGAAAAATCTAGATACGTATTTGCTTATATTTTCTGGATTTTCTTTGTTCTATAGTAGGCATAGATTTTCTTGATATTAATTGTAGAAGATGTTATAATGTATCTATAGAAATCCTAAGGTACTACACATTTGATTTTATAGCAATATAGCAATTACAATGAATATTATATTTAGTTCTTCTTCTGCACTTCTTACTTCGGTTTTCGGATTCCTCAAAAATTTTTTCTCATTGCATCTTTACTTCAGCCCAATTCCTATGGCACATTAAATTCTAGACATCTTTTTATTACTCTAATCTCGACAATATCAACAATCAGTCGGCAATAGTGAAGCCCTAATTGCAGACCCTGAAGGCATGTGTCGCCCAATTGTAATCCTGCATCTGCTTCAGTAGGCTGAATTCTCATTATCTTTGACAAACTGTGGAATCTTCAAATTTTAAGATTTGCTTCCTTAGCTTGAGAGTAGATTTTGTTTTCTCGGAGGATGCCACAAATACTTGAATTTCACTATGTTCATACTATACTTACTAACTACTGGTGTCAGATCTATCCATGCTTAGAGCTTGGACTTGGTAGGGCATGGATGCTATGAATTTCATGGTAGAGAAGTTTAATGGTCCGAATAATTTCAATCTTTGAAGGATCAAGATGATCGCTCTACTGAAACAACAAGGTTTATACAGATTTGGTTTGAGTAGAAGAAATTACTGAAGGAGGTGACGACAAGCGTAAAGGAAAAATGGATATAAAAGCCCACAACTCGACTGAACCATCTCATATTGACGAGGTGCATTGTGAGGTTGTCAAATAGGAAATCGCGACAATGCTATAGAAAAAGATTCAAGTCGCTCTATTCATTGATGCTCTCGCTAACTACCTGTACTTAAAATAACAATTCAACACATTCAAGATGAAGAAATGGGCATCCATCAAATACCATTTAAAAGAATTGAATGAGATTATGGTAGATTTGAAGATTGAAGACAAGGATCCTCTTCTGCTTGTGAACTCCACACTATAATCTGTTTGTGAATACCCATTTTGTCACTCTATGATATAGAGTTAGAGCAACTCGATGTGATGATTGCATTCTTGTAGAAAGATTTTGAAGATGATATATATATCTATACTATATTAAAAGGGGAAACCACCATTTGGGTAAACATTTACTTTCCGACTTTACCCTTCTATATTATAAAATTTCCAATTTTTAAATTTATGTGTTTTATTTTATTTTTAAAATTGTGCTCTCCCCGCCGCTCGCAAACTCGCACACACATGCCAAAAATGAGCGACAAACAGAGTATATTGTTCGGGTGTTTGCGAGTGGTGGGAGTGCCGTCACACCAGGGCAATGTCGTGACCAAGTACTATCACGCGGGGCACTGAGGGCCCTTCTTACACTGTCGCGGTTGGAGTACTGTCGTGGTTGGCCGTAGGGGCGGGGCCCCATGTCTGTCACTCGTGTGTGTATGTGTGTTTGTGTGTGTGTATGAATCATCCCAAAGCCTTTATGGTCATAGGAAACTACAAATATGTCTGCAAGTTTACGAAATCACCGTACATTTTAAACCACATGACATCGATTAAATTCATCTTCTTGTATATGTTGATGATATGTTCATTACCTCAAAAATAAAAAAGAGACCTACAACTTGAAGCTTCAACTACGTTGAGAGTTTGAGATCAAAGATCTTAGTATGCAAACAAAATCTCGGGCTTGGAGATTATCAGAGATAGAATACGAAGAAAGTCCTCATTTTGTAGAAGCACTACGTAGTGTAGTTCCTCTTTTGATTTGGAATTAAGGTGATGCATGTATCTACTCTTTTGGATGTTCATTTTAGATAATTAGTTATTCTATCAGCCATAACTGATACAAAGAAAGAGTATACCTCACACGTCATATACGAGTGTTGTTGGATGTGTTAGAAAAGCCCAATTAAGGGCCCATGTTTTTCTCCTTTCTCTCTCCTTGTATTAGTCCCACATCATGTATTAGGATTTCTCTCTTCATTCTTCTCTTATATAAGTGTATGTATACTTGTAACTATTATTCAAGAAAGTATATACATGCTTTGAGATCTCTCTTTACATGGTATCAGAGCCAACCGGTCTCCTCCTTGGGTATCCGACCTAGCGCATTTCTAGCCGCCTATCTTCCTTGCCTGTCCGCGCGGCTTCCCTTAGCCGCGGACTCTTGGGGCCTCTTTTCTACCCGCCTCCAACTCTGCTTCTCTCGTGGCTTCCACCTCCTCCTTCCTACCACCTCTCCTTTTATAATCCTCTCTCACGTGGGTCCACCTTCTCCTTTCCTTCTCTACCCGCGCGGGCTCTTTCTATCCGTTGCGACCTCTCCTATCTGCTACCCGCTGCGGGCTCTCTCTCATCCTACTCCCGGCTTCCTCCCTCTGCCTAATCCGCTCGAGTTCTCTGACTCACGGACTCTTCTTCTGACCGCTCGAGTGCTCTACTCGCGGCCTCTTCCTCTTGCCGCTCGCGTTCTTTCGCCGCGACTTGCTCTTCCTGCTCGCTGATCGCAGCTCACCGCGACTTGTTTTCCTGCTCGCCGCGACCTGCTTTCCTACTCGCCGCGACCTGCCTCCTGTTCGCCGCGGCCTGCTTTCCTGCTCGCTGCGACCTGATTTCCTACTCGCCGCGACCTGCTCTCCTACTCGCCGCGACCTGCCCTCCTGCTCGCCGCGACCTACCTCCTGCTCACCGCGACCTGCTCTCTAGCTCGCCGTGACCTTCCTCTTGTTCGCCGCGACCTGCTCTCCTGCTCGCCGCGACCTTCTTTCCTGCTCGCCGCGACCTGCCTCTCCTGCTCGTCGCGACTTGCCTTTTCTGCTCGTTACGATCTCGCCTTTCCGCAGCTAGCGTTCTCCTCTCTGTCCTTAGCCGCATCCTAGTCGCGACCTCGTTTGTCGCTGGTGTACTCGCCGAGACCGTGCGACTATCTTCTCTGTCGACTTCTCCCAAGTCGCATTCTGGTCGCGATCTCCTGATCGCTGGTGTGTCCACCGAGACCGTGCGACTGCCTATTCTAACCGCCCGATCTCTTCTGCTGGCCGCGCATGACTTCCGATAATTCCGCTGCTACTTCTGCTCCACCCGCCCGTGCGGCTGCCACAGCTTCCGAACTCCGTGATGAATTACGGATTACTACCATCTCCCTAACTGGAAAAATGAATTTCGTCGAGTGGGTTCACTTGGTTCGTCGTGTTCTGCGGACGAAGTCTTCTTCACCACTTGACCCGCGTTACTCCAACTGCTCCCTCCGATGACTGGCTTTGCGATGATGGTCGGGTCCAGTCCTGACTTCTAAACTCTATGGATCCCGAGCCCTACCAGATGACCACGTATCATGACACGACTAAGTCCATGTGGGAAGAGCTTCACGTTTTTTACTCTGGCCATAACAGCCTACAATACCTATATGATATCATTTCCGATCTTTAGAATCTTACCCCGGGTGCTCCTGGTGATATGCTCTCCTTCGTGGCTAAAGCCAATAGTTTGGCAGAGGCTTGGATTCAACATCAGCCTCCTATTATCGATCTAACCACTCAACGCAACCAGAAAGAAGCCGTCGCCATCGCCATGATGATGTTCCGAGTTCCTCCCCTCCTGCATAGTATTCGGTCCCAGATTCTATCCTCCGCCACAACTCCTTCACTGTCTGATGTCTGCTCCATGTTGCTAAAAGTCACGCCTCCCTCTGAGGCTCCTCCTGTTTTTGCCCCGACTCTTCTTCAGCAGCCTCTCCTTTCGACCCCTCCTCCTCGTGGATCTTCCACTCGGGGGGGGGGGGGGGCGACCCCTGTCTCGGGGACGAGGACGTGGTGATCGCTCTTCTATGAAATGCACCTACTGTGGCCGGGATAATCATCTTGAAGCTACCTGGTACCGCAAGCATGACTTGCCTCCTCACCTTACTGCTACTATATCAGCTGCTCCGGCTTCTACTGGGTCTTCTGCCACTGATCTGGCTACTACTACCCGCCAAGACATTGATGAGCTCCGCACCCAACTTCAACAGCTTCAGGGTGCCCTCAGTCGCTCCTCCGGCTCTGTTGCGTCCTCTTCTACGGAAGGTATAACCCGTCTCTCTCATAATCCTTGTTGGATCGTTGATTGCGGCGCTACTCACCATATTACCTCCCAGAAGCCCACAGAGTACCTACAGACGCCTCATCCTGCTTGCATCACTGTGGACAACGGTGACACCCTACTAGTCTTTGGCTCCGCTGCTCTTCAGCTTACGCCGAACCTTTCTCTTTCCTCGGTTCTTCACGTCCCGGGGTCTCCTTTCAATTTATTATCTGTTAGTCGTCTCACATACGACCTTGATTGTTGCATTACCTTTTCACCTTTTTCTTTTCTTATGCAGGATCGCCGCACCCGGAGTACCATTGGTAAGGGGCAGTTGTTGAATGAGCTGTACATATTGGATATCCCACCTACTCTTCTCTCCGCCGTCTCCACTGTTGATTGACATCACCGCCTTGGGCATGCTCCCCTTCCGGTTCTCAAGCGGGCTCTTTCTGATATTCCTCTCCGAGAGTTCTCTTGTGAATCTTGGATATACGGCAAATAACATCGTTCCTCTTTCCCCACTGCCTGTACCAGGAGTAGTACTCCTTTATCTTTAGTTTATTCTGATGTATGGGGTCCTTATAGAGTCCCCAATATTTTTGGCTTTCGCTATTTTGTTACGTTCATTGACGATTACTCGCGTACCACGTGGCTCTATTTACTATATATCGAACTGAACTTACATCTGTGTTTCGCGCTTTTTACTTGAGATGCGTACGCAGTTCGCCACCCCCCTCAAAGTCATTCGCACTGATAATGCTCGCGAGTATACGGGTCGCACCTTCTCCAATCTCTGCACCGAATTTAGTGTCATCCATGATCCATCAAACTTCATGTGCGTACACCCCTCAGCAAAACGGGGTGGCGGAACGCAAAAATCGTCTTCTTCTCGATGTTGCGCGCTCCCTTATGTTCCAAATGCACGTTCCAATCGAATATTGGAACTTTGCTGTATCCACCGCCTGTAATCTCATCAACCGCCTTCCCTCGTCTGTGCTTAATTTTGCCTCACCCATCCAACTCCTCTATCCTTCCACCAACCTCACCTCTCTCACACCGCGGATCTTCGGGTGTGTTTGCTATGTCCACCTTCTTGACCCTCCTTTCGACAAACTTGCTCCTCGGGCCGCCAAGTATATGTTTGTTGGCTACTCCCGCACTCAAAAGGGGTACGTCTGCTACTCTCATTCTGACGACAAGCTGGTTGTTTCTGCGGATGTCACCTTCTGTGAAGACCAGCCCTTGCACTTACCTAGCACCACCTTGTCTTCTGCTCCCTCTATTCCCCGGCCTGCCGTACCGGTCACGCCATCTTTGCCGTCCTCTGCCTCCTCTCACCACGTTCCTCCTCGGGTTCCTCCACCACTTATCCGTGTTTACTCTCGTCTCCCATCCAAGGATGCTCCCGTGACCCAGCTCCCCGCTACCAGCGATACCTCGGCTACGGCAGATCCCGCTCCCGTCTCTACAGCTCATCCCTTGGCCAACTACGTCTCTCTCCATCGGCTGACGCCGCCTCTCTACGCATTTGCCACCTCTCTTTCCTCTATTTCTATACCTAACACTGTGCAGGAGGTGCTTCAACACCCATGGTGGCGGGCCGCTATAAACGATGAAATGCGGGCTCTCTGGGCTAACCAGACCTGGGATCTGGTTCCTCTTCCTGCAGGCCACACCTCTGTTAGCTGCAAATGAGTCTTTGTCATTAAACATGCGGCGGATGGGACTGTCGACCGTCTGAAGGCCCGCCTCGTGGCACGGGGCTTTACTCAACAACATGACCTTGATTACGGGGAAACCTTCTCTCCCGTGGCAAAATTGAACACGGTCTGCGTTCTTCTCTCCTTGGTTGTTCATCGTCACTGACCACTTTATCAGCTGGATATTAAGAATGCCTTCCTCAACGGCGATCTACAGGAGACAGTTTAAATGCAGCAACCTCCCGGGTTTGAGACCACGGGGGAGTCTTTGGTATGTCACCTTCGGAAATCCATTTATGGTCTCAAACAGTCCCCGCGTGCGTGGTTTGAAAAATTCAGTAAGATGGTCTGTGCGAGTGGCTTCACTCGGAGCTCGACTGATTTTTCTCTCTTCACCCGACATCGGTCAACCGGGACTGTGATTCTCCTGGTCTACGTTGACGATATCCTGATTACTAGCGACGACACGGCAGAATACAACAGATCAAGGAACAGTTAAATTCCGCCTTTCAGACCAAAGATCTGGGCAACCTTCGGTACTTTCTTGGCCTCGAGGTCGCACGACACTCTGATGGTCTTGTGTTATCTCAAAGGAAGTACTGTATGGACCTCCTTCATGATGCAGGTTATTCTGGGTGCAAACCTGTGGAGACTCCTATGGACGCCAATCACAGGCTTTCGGCGCATAGCTCTGAATCTGACAAGCTGCTTACAAATCCAGAATATTACAGACGCTTGGTTGGGAAGCTGATCTACCTTATGGTGACTCGACCGGACATCTCGTTTGCTGTGGGAGTTGTGAGTCGGTTCATGCACGCTCCTCGGACATCTCATCTTCAAGCTGTCGAGCGCATCCTTCGATATCTCAAGATCGCCCCCGGACAAGGACTCGTGTACAAGCCATCCACATCTCTATCTCTTGTCGCGTATTCTGACGCTGACTATGCGGGATCTATTGATGATAGGCGCTCCACAACTGGGTTCTGTACTTTGGTGGACACCTCATAACTTGGCGTAGCAAGAAACAGACTATGGTTGCGCGTTCTTCGACTGAAGCCGAGTACCGGGCTATGACTGCTGTTGTTTCTGAGCTAACCTGGCTTGAAGGCCTTCTGGGAAACTTGAGTGTTCGTCTCTCATCTCCGACAACCTTATTTTGTGACAGTCAGACAACAATTCATATTGCCAATAATCCGATTTTTCACGAACGCACAAAGCATATCGAAGTTGACTGTCACTTTATCCCGGAAAAGGTACAGTCAAAGAAGATAGATTTGGAGCATGTTCCTGCTACCGACCAAGTTGCGGACATCCTGACGAAAGCTCTCTCCAGGCCGCTATACCATCAGTTTTTATCCAAGCTTTGTGCCTACGACTTGTACGCTCCAGCTTGCGGGGGAGTGTTAGAAAAGCCCAATTAAGGGCCCATGTTTTTCTCCTTTCTCTCTCCTTGTATTAGTCCCACATCATGTATTAGGATTTCTCTCTTCATTCTTCTCCTATATAAGTGTATGTATACTTGTAACTATTATTCAAGAAAGTATATACAAGATTTGAGATCTCTCTTTACAGGATGCATCATATATGCCATGGTTTGCACTTACCCAAATTTTGCAAATTAGTTGTTGTTTTGCCAATAAATGACAAACCCTAGAAAGAAACACGGACAAGTAATGTGGATCCTATGATATTTGAGAGGAATTGTAAACACTGGTTTGAAATTCGATAGAGATAATATAAAGGATTGTGTTTTAGTTAGATATGTTGGCATTAATTATGGCTCCGTTTGGCACCGTGGTGGCGGTCGTAAACGCATGGGTTAAACCGTCATTCGTTAATGATCACCTAACAAACATCATCCGTTTGAACATAAAAGTGGATGAAGTTCCTTAGATGAGCATTTACGAATGACAATTTAACCCCATGTTCATGACTGCCACCACCGTGCCAAACGGAGCCTATGTCGATGTGCTAGGCAAATGAAGTATCATATAGATTGACACTTCTATCCATCATTGCTAGACAATCCGCATGAGATGATTGCTTGGAGATTTAGATTTGAGTCCGGAGATCTTTGAAGATCAATTATGATTGTTTGAGTGTCATCTATCTTGCAAACAATCATTCATTCTATCGGAGAATGAGACATATTGTTGTTCATTATTCATTCATGCATACAATTGGATAGGAAAATGTGATTGAAGTGTCAAAGATCGTTGCCAAGATGAATTCCACAGACAAATTTACCAAGTTTGTTTCTTTAGACAAGTTTAAACTTTGTTTGAACCTGAATTGCATTGGAAATTCCACAGATTGACATGGATGGACAAATCAACACAGCTGATTTTGCATCAGGGAGGATGATGCTATTTAGTGATGCAAAAAATCAGCCCACTCATACCCAGCCCAAGGCCAAATGTTTAGAAAAATTTCATTAAGTTTAGATTTGTATTCTTGTAGAGTTTTTATTGTTCTAGAGTAGGCTTAGATTTTCTTACTATGGCTTTAGGAAGCTGGCAAAATGTATCTAAAATAGTCTTAAGCTACTATAAGTACATGTAAGACTTGATTTCATAACAATACGATGGTTACCTACTTCCATTGAATTTTAAATCAATTCTTTGCCTCTGCTTCTCACTTTTCTTCTCCATACAGTCTCTCTTTTCTTTCTCCCATGCTTTACGCTCGACCAAGCTGTTTTTCAAATTTTTTTAGAGGAGATTTGCTCCCTTCACTCCCTTTCTTGAGCCAATTCCATCATCACACAGGTTCTTCGCTTCTCACTGCTCCAATCTCGACACCGGCAACCTACGACCAACGACTAAGCCCTAATCGCAGATTGCCTGAGGTCTGAGTTGCTCAACTGCCTGTTGCAGTCACCAGTCCGGAGTATGCGCGCCTTCGATAACTTCCTCAAAAATTGAATTCTGATACCCTAGTTTGCAGGTGGATTGTGTTTTCTTAGGAGGTTGTGAAGACTGGAGTTTCACTGTTTTCATTGCATACCCATGCTACTTAAAATGTACCGGAAGATATCTTTGTGAATTAAACGCTACTTCCTGGTTTTGAAAAACTTTAAACTGTGTTTTGTTTGGCCTAGTCTAATGGCATTTCATAAAATTTAGTTTCTTCTTTGTAACTTGAAGGTACCCTCCAGGGCATGGTGATGTCTTTCCATCATTGGTGAACAGCGGCAAGCTTGAAGCCTTGCTGTCGAAGGTTTGTTGTTATGAAGTTTGAAAGATGAATCCTGAATCGTGCATCTCACAAACTGGTGATTTATGAAAACCTTTAACCTGTATCTACCCTCTCTCCCTCTCTCTCTGTAGGGAAAGGAATATATCTTCATTGCGAACTCTGATAACCTTGGGGCTATTGTGGACATAAGTATGTTACATGCCTGTCCTCATTATGCTTTGATTTTCCCTAATTTGCAATTTTGCATTTAAAGAACCATGATTTTTCTAATCAACATGATGTCTGCAATGTAACAGAGATTCTAAACCATTTAATCCACAATGAGAACGGGTACTGCATGGAGGTACAAAAATTATCACTAAGGTTAGGAAGTAGTGAATTAATGGTCAAATTTTTTCAATCCTATATTCCTTCAGGTGACTCCTAAAACCTTAGCTGATGTGAAAGGTGGCACACTTATCTCATATGAAGGAAGAGTTCAGGTATATGGAACTTTTTTTTTGTCATTTTCCATCTTCTAAATTTTATCTTTATATGTAATATGTTTATTCATTTTTCTTGGTTGAAACTGGACGCTCCACATATTTAAGTCATCTTGTCAGATATATCAGTTTTTCTACAAGGTGCCGATAGTACTCCAGATTCGTAAGCAAAGAATTGAAGTCGGATTCATGATCACACAACTTGTGATTGACATCCATCAGGGTTTTTGCGGGTTTGCACCCGGAGTAACATGCATCTTGAAGAAGGTCAGGACAATACTTCCGTTGTGTAAGAACAAGACCATCAGGTCGTCTCGCAATCTTAAGTCCAAGGAAGTATCAGAAAGTTTCCAGATCTTTAGTTTGAAAGACGAAGTTTAAGTGTTGCTTGATTTGTGGTATCCCTATGGAGTCATCACCAGTAATTAAAATGTCATCCACATAGACCGGGAGAATGACAGACCCGGTTGATTGATGACGAGTGAAAAGAGAGAAGTCAGCCGAGCTTCGCTTGAAACCAACTTCGCGAACGACCTTACTGAATTTGTCAAACCAAGTCTGAGAGACTATTTGAGACCATAAATAGATTTTCAGAGATGACACACACGAGACTCCCCGATGGTCTTAAATTCGGGAGATTAGTGCATGTAGACCGTCTCGAGAAGGTCGCTGTTCAAAAAAGCAAATTTGATATCTAGCTGATAGAGAGGCTAGTGGCGATGAACAACTAAGGAGATCAGGACCCGAACAAAATTTAACTTAGCGACGAGAGAGAAAGTTTCATCATAATCAAGCCCTTGTTGTTGAGTGAACCCCCGGACCATAAGCCGGACTTTGAGGCGTTCAATTGTCTTGTCCGGAGCATGTTTGATTGCAAAAACCCATTTACAACTGACATAAGACTGTCCTGGAGGAACGGGAACCAGATCCCAAGTCTAGTTTGCCCAAAGGGCAGTCATTTCATCATCCATAGCCGCACGCCACCATGGGTGCTGAAAAGCCTCCTGCACAGAGTTAAATATAGAGATGAAGGATTGTGAGAGAGCAGACTTGAGGAGAGGCGATGCAATGACACATAATTCGCCAGGGGATGAGCCGAAGACGTTGATACTGGATCGACTGACCGCGAGATAACACTGATAGAAGGTAGCTGATGGAGGGCTCCCGAGTTCGAAGTACGACGAGTGTAAACACGAAGAGGTGGTTTGGGTGTGATTGGTGCCGGGTGTGGGGTGGGAAGGAGGCGCGGTAGAGAAGACGTCACAGGAATGGTAGGACGAGTTAAGGGAGGAGGGAGAGGAGGATCAGAAGGAGAAGTGTGAAATGGTTGGTTCTCAAGAAATGTGACATTTGCCGAGACGACCACTTTACCAGTAGTGGGGGAATAACACACATAGCCTTTTTGAGTCCGAGAGTATCCCACGAACATACATTTGCTGCCACGGAGGACAAACTTATTCGTGGGTGGACCAAGATTATGGACGTAACAGGTGCATCCAAACACACGAGGCGTGAGGGTAAACTGGGATTTGGAAGGAAATAAGAGACTAAACAGAGTGACAAAGTCGAGCATGGAGGAGAGCATACGATTGATGAGATGACATGCTGCAGACATAACGAAGTTCCAGTATAGTGTGGGGACCTGCATTTGAATCATGAGTGACCGAGTGACATCGAGAAGATTACGATTCTTCCGCTCGGCCACTCCATTCTGTTGGGGCGTATACGTACACACTGTTTGATGGATAATGCCAAACTCAATGCATAGATTAAAGAATGTCCGACTAGTGTATTCACGAACATTATCGGTGCAAATGATTTTTAAGGGTGAGGAGAACTGAGTATGAGTTTTCGTAATAAATGCACAAAATGTAGAGGTTAGTTCAGCACGATCACAAAGTAAGTATAACCAGGTGTGACGAGAGTAATCATCAATAAAAGTGACGAAGTAACGATAACCAAACATACTAGGGGTTTTATATGGTCCTCAAACATCAGAGTGCAACAGAGATAGAGGAGTATCGCTCCAAGTACAAGCATGACTAAAGGAAGTACAATGTTGTTTGCTAAAGATACAAGATTGTCAAGTAAACTCATGCAGAGAGACATCCATAAGAGCTTTCTTGAGAATCTGGAGGGGAGTATGCCCAAGACAACGATGTCAATCGACATAGGAGATGACAAAGAGAGCAGTAGGGGAAACATCTACGAGGTAGAGCCCATTAGACAGCCGCCCCTTATCAATGATATTCTGCGTTTGCCGATCCTGCACTATAAAGGTAAAGGGTGAGAATGTAACATAGAAATTAAGGTCCTGGGTAAGACGGCTAACAAACACCAAGTTAAATGGTGATCCCAGAACATGAAGGGCCGAAGACAGAGAGAGAGAGAGTGGGTGTGAGAGGTATATCAGTAGCGCCAGACACCGAAGTGGTATCACCATTGGCCACGGTGATGAACTTGAGATGGACCGTCAACAAGTATTGAGGGGGTCTCTGCGAAGTAATATGATGTGTGACACCTGAATCCACATTCCAGTGAGAGCTCTGAGACAAGATATACCTTAATTAGAAATCGACGCAACAAATCTAGATGAGCGGGAAATCACCCCTTGGAGATGTTGGAGCTGGGTGCGTAGAGCATTGATGTCATCACAAGTGGAGGAGGCAGAGGCCATTGCGGGAGAGTGGGAGGAGGTTCAGCTGTAGCAGAGGTAGCAAGATGTGGAGGCAGATCATGTTTGCGATAGCAATCGGCCTCAATGTGACCATCCCGACCGCAATAAGTGCATTTAAAGAAAAATCTCCCAACACGTCCTCGTCCCCGAAACGTGTTGCAACCCCCATTGGCCGAGGAACCTCGAGCGGATGGAACTGGTTGTAGGTTGCTGTAGAAGCGTCGGAGAAAAATTCATAGGAGCATCCGGGGGCGTGGTAACCTTCAGAAGCATCAAACAAACATCTGACAGAGAGGGAGTTGTAGATGTAGGGAGAATATGAGTCCGAACGTTGTGCAGATGAGAAGGAACACGAGCCATTATCATGGCAATCCCGACCACTTCTTTCTGGGCCCATTGGGTAACCAAATCTGTTGTAGGGGTCTGATGTTGTATCCATGTCTCAACAAGGGTCTTGACCTTGACAACAAAGGAGGTCATATCACCAGGTGCATCGAGATCAAAAGTTTGAATATCAGAGATGATGTCGAACAAGTGCTGAAGACTGTTCTGCCCAGAATAGAGAGAGTGGAGCTCCTCCCACATGGTCTTAGCCGTTTCATGATAGATAGCCATCCTGTAGGGCTCAGTGTCCATTGAATTGAGAAGCCAGGACCTGACCGTCATCACGTAGTCACTCATCGGTGGGTGTAGTAGGAGTAACACGTGTCAGATGATGAAGGTCTTTCATCTGCAACATACAGTGAACAGAGTGCACCCATTTCACAAAGTTCCGCTTCCCGCTGAGTGAGATGGTGGTAATCCGGAGTTCATCATGAAGTTCAAGCACGGGAGCAACAACACGAGCTGGTAGAGTGGGCGCAACATTAGGATCCATGGAGGAGCGAAATGTGCAGTTAAGACAGGCGGATAAAACCCGCGGACAGAGAAGCTAGACTATGCGGTTAAGACAGGCGGACTGAAGAGATGAACTGCGGCTAGAGGTGCTCGCAACAAGCAGAGTTGCAGCTAGAGAAGTCCGCAGAAGGCTAGAAGAGATCACAGTGGGAAGAACAGATCGCAGCGAGAAGTGCAGATAAAAGAGATCACAGTGCATAGAGCAGACCTCTAGATCGCAGCGAAAAGAGCATATCGCAACAGATAAAGGAGATCACAACGTATAGAAGAGATCGCTGTGAGATCGCAGCGAGAAGAGCAGACCGCTAGGGGTGCGGTTAGAGCACACAGGGGAAGCAGGAAGAGCAGAGTAGCGGCAGACCGAGCACAGCGATCAGGAACCAGCGGCAGACCGCAGCGAAGAGGATAGTGGCAGACCGCTGAGGCCGCGACAACAAGCAAGCATACCATTGTGGCCGCTGCGATAAGCTGATCATGAACTAGCGGCAGACCGCTGGGACAAGCGAGCAATCCGAGCAAAATTTGGCGACTAATCTGTGGCGAGAGGAGAAACAAATAGATCGTGGCGGATAGCGATCAGATTGCTGTGAGAGCACAACGACTAGAGGACTAGGCCGCAAGCAAGGAAAGCCAACTGTAAGAGCGATCATCAACGAGAGGGGCCCACTTGGCAGGAGGGCAAAGAGTATAAAAGGTAGGGCAGGGGGGTGAAGAGAGGTAGAAGCCACAAGATAGAGGAAGAAGAGGCGGTTAGAAAAAACCAGGTCGCTGCTTTGTGCGGGTTGAGAAGGGAAGGTCAGGCATGCGGTTAAGAACAACCTAACCGCATGGAGAGATCTACATCTCAGATACCATGTAGAAGAACACAGAAACAAGATGAAAATAATAATTGTATTCTCCAATTGTGTATAAACTACAAGTATGAATACATATATATAGGAAAGGAGAGAGAGAGAGATTCTCACTCAAAAGATGTGGGATAAACAAGAAAGCTAAGTGGTCTTATAAATGGGCCACACTTATTTGGGCTTTTCCAACATTTCCTTTATTATTCTCTAACAAGAACCATAGAGCACTGCTGGTCTAATTGTAGTACGCTAAAACTTGCCCTTAAGTTTTAATGATACTTTACGATCACATTCGTCTGAGGCATATTTTTGGGAATTCCTTCTTTTGTGTAATTCCCTCTTGCAAAAAAATATCTAAGACATCTTTATATAACACATTCTTAAACAAATGACATACCTTTAATGCTATGCTGCCATCATTGCATATTAATATGGGATCCATTCAAAGTGCACTTCCCACTCTTTCTTTCCCTAACTCTCCATCAGATTTCTTACTCTGAGTCCAACTGTATTTTACATATCATTGTCTACATCCATTAAATCATCCTAGAACCTTCCTATCCTGTGATTGACTTATTTATTTTGGTAAGTGACTCAAGATAGGATGGTGAGTGCATGAATCTAGCCTATGCAAACTCTAAGGCACAATATCGGGAAAAACCTTACTAAAATCCTAATGATGCAATAATGCAAACATGCAAGACAAATCCGATGTTGGATTGCCAATAATAATAATTCAAATAAGAACTTATGCAAATATCTCATTTAATCTCAGAACATTGATAGTGAGCTTGCAAGTTTTGAATTGCGCACGTAAGAGCGTTATAAATTTAAATGTGTAGAGAAGTACAAGAACAATGAAGGAAAAACAGTGAAACCTTATATATCCTTGTTGAGTATGTAAATACAATGTATGAGTACGTATATATAGGGAGAGGAGAGAGAGAAGAGTCGTATTTACAAGATGCGAGACTATTACAAGAGGAGAAGAAATAAATGGGCCAATATATGGGCCTAAGGGCCTTTACATAGTCTTTTCTAACACCCCCCCCGCAAGCTGGAGTGCACAAGTTGTAGGCACCCAACTTGGACAAGAACTGATAAAATAGAGCACTTGGTAGGGCCTTAGTGAGAAGATCAACAACTTGGTTAGTAGCCGGAACATGTTTCAATTCCAACTTCTTCATTTAAACTTTTTCTCGAATGAAGTGACAATCAACATCAATGTGTTTTGTTTTTTCGTGGAATACCAAATTCTTAACTATGTGCATAGCAACTTGACTGTCATAGAGTAAGGTAGTTGGTGAGGAAAGTTTTACTTCCATATCACCTAGGAGACTTTCAAGCCATGTAAGCTCGGATACAACAGATGCCATCGAACGGTATTCAGCTTTAGCTGAAGATCGAGCAACCACAACTTGTTTCTTACTATGCCAGGTAACAAGGTGACCTCCGAAATTGGTACAAAATCCGCTGGTAGAACACTGGGGACAAAAATAGAGGATAATGAAGTAACAAATGTGGGAAGAGTCGGACATGCTATGTAAAGATACATAATTTGCTATGGGATGGGCGGTGGAGGCCGGTGTCGAATCAACAAGTCGCAGAGTGTCAGAGGTCGTAGCCGACTCCATTAGGGCGGCAGAGCGAGGAGGGTGACGAGTATAGACATGGATAAGGGGAGGCTTGTGGAGAACGAGAGCCGAGTCAGGGAGGAGTGGTGGTGGAGGAGAGGTAACGAGGATGACAGGTCTTGGCAAGGATTGAAGTGGAAGCGGTGAGTTTGGATCAGAGAAGAACGGTTGATCTTCCCAAAAGGTAACATCAGCAGAAACGGTCACCTTGCGGGTAGTAGGAGAGTAGCAAACATAGCCTTTTTGAGTACCGGAATAACCAACGAACATGTGTTTGGCTGCCCGGGGATCGAACTTGCCCGTTGACGTACCAAGTAAGTGATGTACTCTTGACGAGAGTAACCTCCATAGTATTCGTAAGTGTAGTCGTGACGATCGTCCAATTCATACTTATGTCGTGCTCGTGGGTAGGCATGAGTCCTACGATCGTGTGGTAGTGGTCGCACATGTACAGATTCAGATTCCTCATATAGAGGAGACGTGTAGTATCGATAACTAGAATGATACTGAATCATATCCTCGTAATAAAGTGTCGAGGGACCAATAGGATCCACTCGAGTACGAGGATAATAACGACGATAGTCATCGTACTGATCGTCTCTAGCATAATGAGATCGTATTGGTGGGTCGATACGTTCTCTAGCAGTGATGTACTATGGTCGAGGATAATCGTCGAAGTATCGCACAGATCTCTGTGACGGGGTACTAAAGGAGAGGGTGTAAGTGAAGTCGTGATCCTCACATAAAAAATTTCTCCTAAAGGTAGACCTTTCCACGTAGTGATGTGGAACTTCGTAATGCGGACGGACATAATGCTCATCTCGAATTTGAGGTGACATAGACGCTCGAGGGGGTCCTTCTAAACGATTCATCATAACACTAAGAGTTTCAAATCCTTCTCGCATGACCAGGTTCAACTCGGCTATTTGGTGGGTGAATGGAAGAAACCACGGGGGTGGTTTATTCCTTTCGTTCCCACGACTCGGTTGACCATGCTCAACTCGACGCATCCTAACACTATGTCGATGCATGCAACCACACAAGTCAAATGCAATGATGATCCTTAAAAAAAAATTTTCTTTTTTTTTTGAAAAATTTAAAATGATATGTGGGTTTCTATTCTACGCAGGGCGGATCCCGAAACTTAGAAAAATTTCGGAACCTCCCTCTGATACCAATTTGATGCAGGACGACGTGTAGGGTTTACGCGTCCGTCGACTATTTCTAGGAAACCCTAAATGCACGCGATGATTATTTTTAGGTTTGTTAGTTTGTGGCTTCTTACATTGTTGAGTGATTCCGTGGAACAACCTTGTGTGAGGGAGCGCTTTAATTCCTTGGTGCCCGTATGCGATAGCGGCCGACCCCGGAGCGGAGATCGAAGGTGACGAGGAGTTTCTCGCGTGATCGCTATCGACTTCGAATACGGAAGACGCCTCTTCCGTGAGAAATTATTTTTATCTTTTCCTTTGTGTATGCCTCTATATTTTCTCGTAGGATAATAGACTCTTTGCTGAGTTTTCGCCCAAATTTTGTTAACGAACGCTATGTCAAAAACTCCAAACGAAAACGTATTTGAAGTTCACGATTTTCGTTGTGCTACAACAAGGGGAACAGAACCAAAGTTGCGAACTTTCTTCCCGGATTTAAAACCGAACCATTGTTTAAGAAAACTCATTTTAACATGAAGTAATTCTGTGTTTTTCATAAAATATTTCAAGTTGCGTAATTTTCTTAAGTGCTGCGCCCGCTCTAAATTTTGCAAAATTAATATAATCATCACATGCATTTATGGTTTTCTAGAAATAGCCGACAGATGCGTAAACCATACGCGTCGGCCTGCATCAACAGGCTATTAGAGTTCCACCTTTACCACTGCCCACTTCAACCTATGATTTTGATGATGCTGATCTTCATAACTCGCTTACACTGCTGAAAGGTAAAGCTTCTTGTACTCAACACCCCATCTCTAATCATGTGGCTTACTGCCATCTTACTTCGGGTCATCAGGACTTTGTCTCTTCTCTCTCCTTGGCTGTTATTCCTAATACGTGACAGGAAGCTTTGAGTATACTAGTATCGACTCAGACGACGAAAGAGGAGATGTCTGCGTTGGACACGAATCACACATGAGATATTTCTTCCCTTCCTCCTGATAACAAATCTATTGGTTTACAGTGGGTTTTTTCTGTTAAGCAGAACCAGGACATTAAGGTTTAACGACACAAGGCCCGCCTGGTTGCTCAGGGTTACACTCAAACCCAGGGAGTTGACTAACAAGAGACCTGTGCTCCTGTGGAAAAGATAGACTTCATTCGGGTGTTGCTTTTGTGCGCCGCTTGCATGGACTGAGATCTCCACCAACTCGATGTGAATAATGTGTTTCTCTATGGTGAACTTGAGGTGCAGCTGTACATGAAATTTCCTCCCGAATTTATGAAAAAAAAGGATGAAGGTCTTGTCTGCCGCCTAAAGAGATCTTTATATGGCCTAAAACAATCTCCTAGGGATTGATTTGAAAGGTTCCTCACGACTATGCTCAAATTTGATTACAAACAGATTTAGTCTTATTACACTATGTTTGTTCGTCTTTGTGATCAGAGGGTTGTGGTCCTCATTGTCCACATAAATTATATTGTGATCACTGGAAATGACACAGATGAGATTGCAAACCTCAAATCCCTCTTATATGCTAAATTTGAGGTGAAAGATTTGGGAATGTTACGTTATTGTCTACATAAATGATATTGTGATCACTGGAAATGACATAGATGAGATTGCAAACGTCAAGTCCTTCTTATCTGCTGAATTTGAGGTGTAAGATTTGGCAATGTTACGTTACTTTCTTGGTATTGAGGTCGCTAGATCAACTCAAGGAATTTTCATATCTCAACGCAAGTATATTTTAGACCTCTTGAAGGAGACTGAGATGCTTGACTGTGTTCCTACAAATACTCCTATGAAACCAAATCATGGGATTGGAGAAGATGGTGATGGTGACCAAATCGATGTTTTGCTCTATCAAAGATTGATTGGGAAACTCATATACCTATCCTGCACACGTTCAGACATCACCTATGCAGTTGGTATTCTGAGTAGATATATGCACACTCACAGGATCAAACATCATGAGGCAACATATCGTGTGTTACGATATTTGAAGAAAGCCCCGGGTCGTGGTCTCTTGTGTTCTTTAAAAATAACTACTTGAAGATCGAAGTATTCATGGATACTCACTGGGCTGGATGTCGGGATGACCAAAAATTCACAACCGAATACTGTTCCTTTGTTGGGAGAAACCTGATGATCTGACGTAGTAAGAAGCAGAATATGGTGCCCAGATCCAGTGTTGAGGCAGAGTATCATGCTATGTCACAAGGCCTTTGTGAGGGCATATGGTTGCTTACTATATTACAGGATCTGGGTTTCTCTGGGAGCAGTCTCTTTTTCCTTATTTTGTGATAATAAAACAACTATTAGTATAACTCATAATCTAGTCCAGCATGACAGGACAAATCATGTGGAGGTTGATCGACATTTTATTCAAGACCACCTGGATAAAGAGATCGTGGTCACACCTTTTGTCTATTCCAAAGATGAACTGACGGATGTGTTCACCAAAAGCTTGGGAAGTGTTAGAAAATAGATGTGTAAAGGACCAACTAAAGGCTCATCTAGGACCCTCCTCCTCCTTATGTATTAGTCCCACATCTTAGATTGAGATTGCTTTCCCTCATTTTCTTCCCATATTAATACAAATACTTGTATTCATACATATAGTAGGAGATTAATAAAATTTCTTTTTTTTCCCATTTTCTAGTATTTTTCAACATGGTATCAGAAGGATCCGATCTTCTATTCCCCTGCTACGGGTTCCTCTCACGCCTATTTGGGCGGTTAGAACATTTCTAACCGCAGGTCTTTACCTTCTCCTCTCCCATGGCTTCCTCCCCTCCATTCCCTTGTTTTTATAGTTCTCTCCTTTGACAAGTGGCCCTCCTCTTGTCTTCTCGCCGCGATCTGCTCTTCTTGCCGCGCGACTTCTGTGCTCTTATTACGGCTTCCTGTTCTGCTCACTGTTATTGCGGCATTTTGCTCCTGTAGCTGCATTTTTTTTCAGTTCACCGGGCTCCTGCTGTCCTCTATCGGTTGTCGCTTGCTTAATCACACCTTGCCATGCCTTCTCCGGCTGAGCTCACGGGACTCTTGCTACCATTGCGATCTTCCTAGACTTGTCGTTGTTCCTCTCCACTCTGCACTGCTGTCTCGTGAGGCCTGTCTTGTCACGCGGCCCGCCTTCTCGCTAGCTCTTTACCACCAGCTGCTTAATTCGCAGCCTCTTCTTGCGCGGCCATCCTCATATCCACTGTGCGCTGCCTTCTCTGCCCGCTTCACAGCTCACTCCTGCCTCTGCCTCCTCTACCTAACGGCTTCCTGCTCTGCTCGCAGCCTCTTGTTCTTTGTCGCCAGCTACTTGCCGCCATTCCTCTCAGTTTCGCTGCTTGCCGCCATTCCTCTTCTCCCGTGCCCTGTCTTTGTCATCGTTCCTTTCTGTTCCTGAGTGCTGCCTTCTTGCCATGGCTCTTCCTGCCTAGTCGTAGCCACCGTTCTATGCCTAGCTGCACCTGGGTGTTGCTCCAGCTACTTCATCTCCTACCCGTTTGTCTCTCTTGTCTAGCCACCAGTCCGTCTGCTTCCCGCAAGATTTGTTTTATGTTCCTATAGCCGCCTGTAAGCTCTATATCGTCTACTAATACGCCTTCCCTTCCTGCTCGTGCTGCGCTACCAATTCCTGAAGTCCGTGATGAGCTACGGATCACTAATATTTCTCTAAGTGGGAAGAAGAATTTTGTTGAATGGGTGCATTTCGTTCGTCGCGTTCTTCAGACTAAGGGCCTTTTGCTTCATATCACTAAGGGCATCCCTTCTACTCCCTGATGTAGGGGTATGCTAGTAGTGCTTGAAAACTACAACTCTACGTGCAGGTGCAGGGGTGACACATTAATGCAATGCTACATGCAAGGTGGCCGTCGGTCGGCAACGACAATTGCTATAAGCAATGAAATTAATAACGCCACACAAATAATTGAAATAAAGAAACAAACAATTAATTTTTAGCAATTTGGCAACGGCTCCCTCTGCTCGGAGGGCCTAAGCAAGCGCACGACGAATAATTCCTCCTGCAATTATTGGTATAAGAGAACCACTTTCTAGACAACAATAATCCCAACACAATACGAAGAAATACCAAATGAAAATGTCAAGTCACAGAACACAATACCACAAATGCTCACAACGTAGAGGGCTGAACCGAAGCACTGGAGAATTTGAAGGGCAGGATGCAAAGACTAGCGATCAGAGGCGAACACGGTGGCACGGTGACGGCGAGGTGGCTGCCCACGGTGGAAAAGTGGGAAGACGGGCTCGAAACGGAGAGATCCGGCCGCTAGGAAATAGATCCGGGTGTAGGTGGATAGATCCGGTGTTTTGACGGCGGATCCGGGCTACGGGAAGGGGAATATAGATGAAAATGATGGATCGGAGGGTGGTAGCACTAGATCAGATTAGATATAGGGTTTTCGGAGTGATGAGAAGTGGATCCACGAAGGGGAAGGGGGAGGAGTGGCCGGCTACGACAGACCGAGCCTTAGGGGGGTCAGTTTTGAGGAGGAGAGGGGCGGTGAGGGTGCTGGAGGGCTGGCAGCAGGCCGGCGGCCTGTCCTGGGCAAGGGGGCGGCGACATACAAGGGGGAAACAAGGGGGGTGGGGTGTCGGCCGGTTTGCTGGACTGCAGGCCGAAGGCTGTTGGGGGGGGGGGATTTTGGGGATTCCGGTGGTGGAAAAGGGGAGGAGATGATGGAAAATGATGGAGGGGGGTCGGGGTTACCTTGGAGGAAAGTTTGGCGGCCTAGGAGTCGTCACCTAGGGTTTCACGGCGTCGGCATCGCAGCGGGATCACTGGAATCTGAGAAACTCTTTCTCCAAATCCAACAATGACTTAGGGTCTGTTTGGCGCAGCTCTGGCGGCTGGAGAATCTCTTTTCCAGCCGCCAGAGCTGTTTTTTCTGTGTTTGGGACAACTCCTTATGAAGAGCTTTTCGTAAATCTGGAGCTGTTTTGCAGCTTTTCGGAAATCCCTCCCCCCCCAGCTTCTGCTCCCGCAAAATAGCTTTCTCTCTCACAGGTTTTGGAATCTACCGGCCCCGACTTTTCCAATTCTTCCTGCAACTCGCGGGAGCCGACGGATCTCGCCGGAGCTGACACATCTCGCCGGAGCCGACGCTCCCTCCTCCTCCCGCTCTCGCTCTATTTCTTCAAAGCGCACTTCTGCACAGAACACCCAAACACTCTGCAGCTTTTCAAAACTGCTCCCCAGAGATCTATTTTAAAACAGTTCTATCCGGACAGCAGCTTTTCAATCCGTCAGAGCTGTCCCAAACAGACCCTTGGATCAACCCTCATACCTCCTATTTATAAGAAAAGACACATTAGAGTTTCCCCATCAACGACTATGATTGGCCGGTGGGTTCGCCCTTAAAATACATCAAAAATAAACTGAAAAATATAAAGTAATATAGTATTTTGACTCGCGGCGACGCTCCGGACGCAATCACGGAGTCCGATTGTCGATACGGGCATGCCATATATGGAAAGTTGCCAAATCAGCCCCGAACGGGTCCAAAGCGCGTTTTCGTCTCTGCTCCGCATCAATCTCCCCGGCTTGAAAGAATTCATCTCCCGATGAATTGAGATCGGAATTCTCTCGTTGATCTCCAGGTACAACTCGAAGAGGTCCACCGGAAGTCGTCCAAGTGTCGTCGGCGGATGGGTGTCCTCGCCAATCAATTCCCCCTGACTGAAAAGCTGTCATCTCCGGTGAATGGAGATCGTCGTGCTGAAGTCGAAGTTCAGGGGCGAATCGATCAAGCCCTGCTGCAAGTGTCCAAACGTCAACTGCATCAGGGCGGTCCTGCCAATGTATCATATAGCGACAACGCGACCCATCTAAAGTAGGAACAAACTGGTGGAATCTGAACTCTGTGATGCTCTCATCGCTCATCTCTCGAAGGGTGGATCCCGGTGCGATCGGTGGTGCCTGCGGTGAAACCAAAGAAGACGAGTTTCCAGGTGGGTTGATGTCAACAGTGGGTGGACTGGGGTGGCCATCAGACGGTGGTGACGTATGAGGGTGGTAAGGTAACGACAGTGGGGGTGGGGGTGACTGGGCATCTCCACTGCTCGGGTCCACATAGACATGAGGTTCATAGTATGGAGTCAGATCTTCAACATTAAACACAAGGTGAATTCTCATACTGGACGAGATGTCAAGTTGGTAGGCGTTGGTCCCAAATGACTAATAATGGAGTACGGACCCATTCGCCCCGTGCTTGATTTCTTGGCAGGCCCCGAAGGGAGCCTCTCAGGGCGGACTCGCACCATTACCTTCTCGCCTACATTAAACATTTGCTCTCGCCTCCGCTTATCTGCATGGGTTTCATAACTTTCATTGCTCATTATTATTTGTCGACGAACCGACTCATGTAATGCATGCGAATGACGAACACGCGACCCAACTAACTCATGCAAATGAAGCAAATGATGCACATAGAGCGAAACATACTCGACACACTTCCTAAGGGAAGACCCGACAATGACTTGGGTATTACTAATAGGGGGTGGCCTATCAGGAGCCTTACCGGGTGGTCGATAGAAAAATCCAGCGTGACCGACGTCATCACCCGTGGGGACGATGCAGATGGTGACAAAATAGTGCGGAGCACTGGTGTGATGGGTACCTCTCAAATGATATAGCCCATCAGGTGGCTCACCAGGGGGTGTATTCCAGAAGTCATCATGTGTGAGATGATCACTAGTGCGGATACACGATTCATCACTAAAGTGTAGGTGGGAAGGCTTGTCAAATGAGCCTCTCGGGGACTTGATCCTGAAGTGGTCGATAATGATAGGATAGCCCAACACGAGGAGGGCACCAATAACAGTAGCGTCAGTGGGAGCAAGTAGGACACCCACAACAAAGTCAACAATAGCTTCATGAACCTCCCAAGGGAGTATTGGCTCATCAGGAGGCTTATCTGGAGGTTCAACAATGAGGTCATTAATAATAGGAAGATTCCTCAGACGAGTATCGCTGATAGAGGTAGTGTCCTCGTAACTGGGTGAGGTAGCCACAATGAAGTCAACACCATACTCTCGACTCTCAGTAGTGAAGTGACTCGAGATAGTCCTAAGGGAAGAGCAGGGGGTGACCTGACTCAAGTGTGGATTAATCGATATAGCATTGAGAGTTGTCTCTGTTCAAAGGGGGCACTAGGTCTAGATGTAGGTCTAGGTGAGGTGAAAAGGATGGGTATACCATCACAGTATCACTAGGTCGCTCGTCCTCACCCACGTGACCATGCTCACTAGTCAGGCTAGTATCACTCTCCACCTGTATCAAAAGGTCATGATCAGATTCAACCTCAAGATCACATGAGCACTGAATCTCATCAAACTGAGAAAGATCAAAACCAAGTGTCGGGGCTCTTATATTGGTGGGAGCACTACTCGCCGCCTCGGTGGCTTGACCCAAATCCCCAGGCTTTCTTCGTAATGTAGATCTTAATTGATCAAACTGAGTTTCTAAGAGATCAAAACGGTCAAGTACTAATCGCATAAATTCAGCCTCAGGTAACTCTATTGGTGGAACACTAGTAGGGTCTTGACTTGTACTGTGATCCTGCCGATGGTGTCCTCTATAGGGTTCCTGAGGGTCGTCTAGACGGTAGTTCCTAACATAATTGGATTGTGCTCGTGGGTGCGTATGAGCTCTGTGAACGTGCAGTGGAGGTCGCTCATATCCAAACTCAGGTTCCTCTCCTAGAGGAGATGTGTAGCAGCGATGACCTGAACAATATTCAATTCTATCATCGTGAAATCGCGAAGAGGTGTAATGATGAAGACGTGAGGACCTCTCGTCGTGGTGATCGCCTCTAGCATGATGGAGTAGTGTCGAGGGGTCTACACGATCTCTAGGAGTGGTGTGCGAGGAACGATGATAATCATAATGATAACAGGAAAATCTCTCTAGAGGGGCTCTATGAGGTCGGATATATGTAGACTCAGGATACTCAGATGGTGGAGACGAATGACGGCGATAACTAGACATAAATGAACCCAATGATTATTTAAAACTTATCACTACAAAGCATGCAAATGGCCTAACCTTGACCTCTGATACCAAAATGATGTAGGGGTAGACTAATAGTGCTCAAAAACTACAACTTTACGTGCAGGTGCAATGGTGACACACTAATGCAATGCTACATGCTAGGTGGCCGTCGGTCGGCAACGATAATTGCTATAAGCAATGAAATTAATAACACCACGCAAATAATTGAAATAAAGAAACAAACAATTAATTTTTAGCAATTTGGCAACGGCTTCCTCCTCTCGGAGGGCCTAAGCAAGCGCACGACGAATAATTTCTCCTGCAATTATTAGTATAAGAGAACCACTTTCTAGAAAACAATAATCCCAACACAATATGAAGAAATATCAAATGAAAATGTCAAGTCACAAAACACAATACCACAAATGCTCACAACGTAGAAGGCTGAACCGAGGCACTGGAGAATTTGAAGGGCCGGATGCAAAGACAAGCGATCAGAGGCGAACACGGTGGCACGGTGACGGCGAGGTGGCTGTCCACAGTGGGAAAGTGAGATGACAGGCCGGAAACGGAGAGATCCGGCCGCTAGGAAATAGATCCGGGTGTAGGTGGATGGATCCGGTGTTTTGACGGCGGATCCGGGCTACGGGAAGGGGAATACGGATGAAAATGATGGATCGGAGGGTGGTAGCACTAGATCAAAATAGATGTAGGGTTTTCAGAGCGATGTGAAGTGGATCCGCGAAGGGGAAGGGGGAGGAGTGGCCGGCTAGGGCAGGCCGGGCCTTAGGGCGGTCGGTTTTGAGGAGGAGAGGGGCGGTGAGGGGGCTGGAGGGCTGGCAGCAGGCCGACGGCCTGTCCTGGGCAAGGGGGCGGCGACAGACAAGGGGGAAACAAGGGGCTGTCGGCCAGTTTGCTGGACTGCAGGCTGGCAGCTGTTGGGGGGGGGGGGGATTTTGGGGATTCCGGTGGTGGAAAAGGGGAGGAGATGATGGAAAATGATGGAGGGGGGTAGGGGTTACCTCGGGGGGAAGTTTGGCGGCATAAGAGTCGTCACCTAGGGTTCTACGACGTCGACACCGTGGAGGGATCGCTGGAATCCGGGAAACTCTTTCTCCAAATCCAACAATGACTTAGATCAGCCCTCATACCTCCTATTTATAAGAAAATACACAATAGGGTTTCCCCATCAACGACTATGATTGGCTGGTGGGTTCGCCCTTAAAATACATCAAAAATAAACTGAAAAATATAAAGTATTATAGTATTTTGACTCGCGACGACGCTCCAGACGCAATCGCGGAGTCCGATCGTCGATCCGGGCACGCCATATATGGAAAGTTGCCAAATCAGCCCCGAACGGGCCCAAAGCGCGTCCTCGTCTCTGCTCCGCTGACGACTGGCTTCGTGATGATGGTCGTGTCCAGACATGACTCCTCAATTCCCTGAATGATGAACCTTTTCGTATGACCATGTATCATGAGACGGCCAAGGCTATGTGAGATGAACTCTTTCCCTCTATTCCGTCAAGGATAATCGTCAACACCTGTTTGACATCATCACGGATCTTCAATCTCTTGGGTCAGGAAGGGTTGACGACTTAACCTCATTTGTTGCTCGGTTCAAAATTTTGGTTGAGGCATGGATTCAACAATTACCTCCTACTACTGTTCTTACTGCGCAACATGCTCAAAAAAAAGTTGTTGGTATTGCCATGATGATGACTCGTGTTTCGCCTCATCTTCACAGTGTTCAGGCTCAGATACTTTCCTCCTCCACTATTCCCTTGCTCTCCGATGTTTGCTCCATGTTGTTGATGGTGGCACCACCCTCTGATGCTTCCAGGCCTCCTTCTCTAGCTCTTCTCTAGCACTCAGTTGTCTCTCACCCCTCTTTCATCCACTAGAGACAACCACACCGACTAACAAGGGAGGGGCCGCAATGGCTGACCTCGATACAAGTGCACTCACTGTGGCAGGGATGGACATCTTGAGTCCACTTGTTATCGTAAACATGGTCTGCCTCCGCCGCTTAATATCTCTGTTGCTGCTGACACATCTTCTGCCACTAGCACCAATATTAAAGTCATGCGCCTCCAGCTCCAACATCTTCAAGGGTTACTCAATCGCCCGTCTGGATCTATTACCTCTATCTCCAATGAAGGTATCGCTTGTCTCTCCACTAGTCCACGATGGATTGTGGACTCTGGTGCCACTCACCAAATCACTTTGCAAAAACTACCTCAGTACTTAGTATCTCCGCATCCTAAGTTTATCACAGTGGCCAATGGTGACACCGCTTTTATCTCCGACTCTGCTGATATGCCTCTCAACCCCTCTATCTCTCTTCGCTTGATTCTTCTTGTCCCAGATTCTCCTTTCAATCTACTTTTTGTTAGTCATCTCACTGAAGATCTTGACTACTCTATGACCTTCACATCTTCTTCTTTGTGATGCATGATCGACAGACGCAGACTATCATCGGTAAAGGACGATTGTGCAATGAGCGTTACCTCCTGGACATTTCTCCCACCATTCACTCATCTGTCACGTCTGAAGTATTGTATCGACGTCTTGGGCGTGCTCCTCTTCCAATTCTCAAGAAGGTTCTTCTTGACCCCCCTCCCTTCTTTTACCCGTGAGTCATGTATTTTTGGAAAACAACATCATTCTTCTTTTCCTTCACACTGTACTCAGGGCTTTGCATTTAATGCATTGGGATGTTTAGGGTTCGTATAAAATTGTTAGTCTTTTTGGTTATCACCTTTTCATTACGTTTATTGATGATTATTCTCGTATGACATGGTTATACTTACTTCGGGATCGCTCTGACCTAACTCTTGTGTTTCAGGCCTTTATTATTGAAACTCGCACTCAATTTTTCCGCATAATTTGCAACTTCTTTTTTCTCCATCTCTATACCTAATTCTGTGCAGGAGGCTCCCCAACATCTGAGGTGGCGTGCGGTCATATATGGGGAAATGACTACCCTTTGGGCTAATCACACCTGAGATTTGGTTTCTCTTCCTCCGGGGCAGACTTGCGTTGGATGTAAATGGATCTTTGCGATCAAATATGCTCCTGATGGGATAATTGCCCATATCTAGGCTCGTATGGTGCTCTCGGGTTTACTCAGAAATAAGGTCTTGATTATGACGAGATCTTTTCTCTCGTTGCCAAGTTGAACACTGTTCATGTCTTAATTTTCTTGGTTGTACATCGTCAATTGCTTTTACATCAATTAGATATCAAAAATGCTTTTCTCAATGATAACCTTCAAAAACTGTCTACATGCACCAGCCTCCCGGGTTTGAGACCACGTGGGAGTCACTTGTTTGTCACCTCAAAAAATCAATTTATGGTCTCAAACAGTCTACTCACGCATTGTTTGACAAGTTCAATAAGGTTGTCCGTGATGTTGAATTTACTCGGAGCTCGGCGGATTTTTCTTTCTTTACTCGTCATCAAACAAGAGACACAATGTTCCTCTCAGTCTATGTCGATGACATTCTGATCACAGGAGATGATTCCAAAGGAATACAAATGATCAAACAACAGCTGAATTATGTTTTTTCAAACTGAAGATTTGGGGAATTTTCTGTACTTCCTTGGCCTAGAGGTTGCAAGACGTTCTGATGGCCTTGTTCTATCCCAACGAAAGTGTTGTCTTGATCTTCTTCATGATGCTGACTATTCTGGATGCAAGCGTATTGATACTCCTATGAATGTCAATCACAAGCTCTGTGCGAGCCTTCAACACCGATCTACTTCTTCCAAATCCAGAGTTTTATCGATGTTTTGTAGGAAAGTTGATTTATTTTACAGTTACAAGACCAAATATCTCATTTGCTGTTAGAGTTAGTCGTTTCATGCATTCTCCACAGATGTCTCACCTCCAGGTTGTCAAGCGCATCCTAAGTTATCTGAAGACAGACCCCAGGACAAGGGCTTGTATACAAAATCTCTTTCTTTTCTACTCCAACGTTGGTTGCTTATTCAAATGATGATTATGCTGGCTCACTGGATGATCGACGTTCCACAAGTGGATTCTGTAGTTACTTCGGAGGACACCTTATTACCCGACACAGTAAGAAACAATCTGTTGTTGCTCACTCTTCAGTCGAAGCCGAGTATCGTTCAATGACGTCTGTTGTATTTGAGCTTACATGGTTAGAAAGTCTCCTTGATGATTTGGAGTCAAGCTTTCCTCACCATCTATTTTACTTTGTGACAGTCAAGCGGCTATACACATTGCTAAAAATCTTATTTTTCATGAGCGGACCAAGCACATTAAAGTTGATTGCCACTTCATTCGGGAGAAAGTCAAATGAAGAAGCTAGAATTGAAACATGTTCCGGCTGCTGATCAAATTGCTGATCTTCTCACTAAGGCCTTACCACGTGTATTATATTATCAGTTCTTGTCCAAGCTGAGTGCTTATGATTTGTACACTCCAGCTTGCGGGGGAGTGTTAGAAAATAGATGTGTAAAGGCCCAAAGAAAGGCCCATCTAGGGCACTCCTCCTCATGTATTAGTCTCACGTCTTAGATTGAGATTGTTTTCCCTCTTTCTCTTACTATATTTATGTACAAATACCTGTATTCATACATAGAGTGGGAGATTAATAAAATTTCTTTTATTTCCCATTTTTTGTATTTTTCAACAGGAAGTGATGTGTTTTCTGATGATATTAAAAAACTTGGTTTGACCGACATCTTCCATCCGACTTGAGAAGGAGAGTTGTGCTTAGCCGTATTTCGGGTTCAAGTCATATTATTGTCTTTCTTTTATTTCCGACTTTACATAAGCCTTGTAAGGTCCTGTTTTGTGGTTAAGACAATTATTTTGCTATTCAACTGTTACTTGTGAGTTAGGTATGCATAGAAGAGTCTCCTGCATTTTGTGTCAATAAACATGTGAAAAATATCTTTGATCTTGTTCACAATTATATTTGGGTTCGTGTTCGAATACTTTTTTAAAGTGTTTTAAGTATTTTATTTATTAATAATTTTTCTCGTTGAACCTAGGTGTTTTTAATGAAAAAATAATAGTTGAACTTTATAATGTATTATGCATAATTTCTATTGAAATTAAAAACCAATTTAGTAAGTCTACATGTGCTAGATAGAGTTGGTCCTCATAAAGGATATCCACTTGGACATAAGACGCCCTTTTTTTTCAGAAGCTTGTCCTTAGAAAAGTCCCTTAGTAGTGGATGTATCTTTGTTGATGTGCGATAGAGCTGTTCTATCATCTGGATTCACCCCGATCATCATGCCACTTATGCAAGTCGCGAACAATTCTAGCTATATCAATCGTAATATATTTTATAGCAAACGATCTGAGGGTGATGTGCAATCCGCCGCTGAGTTGCCTCGGCGGGGCCACAAAAAAGTAAAAAAACTCGATATATCGTTATTGTATGCTATAATGATCGATTTGTGTATTCTTCTTTCACAAAAGGCAAGCACACCTATCGTTTATAGTATATGATATACTAATATCAAGGTTGTATTCCACATGGTCCTTGTGAATAACATGGTCCTTGTGAATACCTTAATTTAATTACATTATTATAACTAAATTTATATGGATAATTAAGATAAGTGAGACATGGATAAGGATTTCGATTTAGTTAAAATATTTTGTTAATAAGATGCAGTAAAAATAAATGTAAATCATTTAAAGATTTATTTTTCATGATCGTGTTTACTCTAGACCACGAGGGTTTCACAATATTCCGTACTCTTTGGCCTTGGTGGATGTTATGTGAATAGGTCATAGTGTAAATAGAAAGAGTTGCACACAAAGTTTGAGAGAGATCAACATAAATATGGATTCACAAAATTTTGAACCGGTCTTTAGAGATTTAGGTGCACAGAGTAAAGCTCTCTTAGGTCAATTTCTAAAAGGGGCGGTTTGAATACCCGCTGTTACCATTTTTGGCGATTTCAGTAGACCAAAGCAACACAAACATTGAAAATGAAATAAAATTGCAATCACAGCCGCAAAATATATTGGAAATTTGAGTGCCCTTGTTGACAAAGTTTGAGGATTTGACTACGAGGAAACCAGCTACGAGCTTCTTGAGAACCAACTAGGGAGAACTGGTGGTGGAAACTGAGAAAAATGCATAAAGATTAAAGGCAAATAAGTGCCTGCTAAAAATAATAATTAATGCAAGGATTTTTATTGAGTTAAAGTGTATATATACTAATACATAAAAACTGAATTGATTAACTTAATTTAAATTTTAAACTTACTTTAAATGCATCAAATTTAAGTTAAAATAAAACTTAAAGAACTCTCTTCGAAGGCCTTAAATTGAGACTAAAAATGATATTCAAACCTCAGTGCCTTTCTGAATTATAATTGTATGATTCATGTAATTATTTAGTGCTTTGGCTTGTGCTAAATTAAATGACAAATTTCTATTTCACTTTTTAATTTTTCATATTATTTTCTTAAGTTATTCAATCAATCATGACTGAAATCGTATGGTTTTATATTATGCTGCTCACGTGTCAATTCCTCGATACAAGAACTAAAAGTTTCTTGATTCTATTGGCAGCTTTTGGAAATTGCCCAGGTTCCTGATGAACATGTAAGTCAATGAATGATGCAAAATCCTAGACTGTAGTTCCAATATCTCTGCCATTTGGTAATACAAGCTGCAAATTAAAATAGTTGAATTCACTTTGAAGCTGATATGTTTTTTCTCCTTTTCAGGTGAATGAATTTAAGTCTATAGAGAAATTCAAGATTTTCAACACCAACAACTTGTATGCTATCCCATTGTTTCAAATTTGACTTCAAATTGAGTTTGAGTTTTAATCATACTCGCCACTCATGCAGGTGGGCGAACTTGAAGGCCATTAAAAGACTTGTAGAAGCTGATGCGCTAAAAATGGAGATCATCCCAAACCCCAAGGTAGTATTTTTTTTCTAGTCTAAATGTCCTGAATTGTGAATTACCATTTTCTTAATAAAAAAATCTTGGTGCTTCTAGGAAGTAGATGGGATCAAGGTTCTTCAACTTGAAACAGCAGCTGGGGCAGCAATTAGAGTAACATTTCTACTGCATTATACATCATTTTTAATTATCTATTGTATCTTGGTTAAATTTTAGAAAATTTTATACCATCCTTTCTTTGGCATCCTTCAGTTTTTCGATAATGCTATCGGAGTGAATGTTCCACGCTCTCGTTTTCTTCCTGTCAAGGCAACATCCGATTTGTTATTAGTTCAGGTTAAACTATTCTCTATGATTATGAGCTAATATTACTGCATTGGCAAATATTTTGGTTAGTCTCATTCTTTTGGTTTTGCAGTCCGATCTGTACACCTTAGCTGATGGCTTTTTAGTCCGTAATAAAGCCAGAACAAATTCTGCTAATCCCTCTATTGAACTAGGACCTGAATTTAAAAAGGTATTGCATAAGCTGTATGGCTCTTGTTTTGTTGGAATTTTTTTTAGATTTAATTTTTTATTTTAATATCTCAGGTGGCTAGTTTTCTTGCTCGCTTCAAGTCCATTCCTAGCATTGTTGAACTTGATAGTCTAAAGGTTTCTGGTGATGTATGGTTTGGTACTGGAATAGTCCTAAAGGTAATCATTTGACAATTATTCTTCCAGTTATGATTTATTCATTCTTGATATATGAATAGATAAAAGTAAACGTGATCATGAGCATATAATAGTTATCTTGTTGGATTTGTGTATCAAAGGTTCGTTTCATTGAGATCTTCTATGGTTAGGGCTTCACGTGAATGGCTGTTTGCAGTCTTAATGGATTTTTTCATCTAGGTTTTGAAGGAAAAAACAATAACGCTAAACACGGCTGGTTGGGGTTGTAACTAATGTAGAAAATATACAAACAAAGAGAGAAAAAATAAAGAAAAAAACACTGGAAGCTACACCTATAATTCAAATCTAAATGCCCTGTAATAAAACGCAATAGTTAGTAAAATCATATCACCATCCTTTTTATGACCATATGTAACAGATGATGATTCCAGAAAAGAAAAGGGAAAAACTTAAAGCTTGTTTAATTAGCTTCTGCTTTATGTGGTAGTGGTCCATTCAAGAATCCTCAAGGGCATGGAAACCATATCAGGCTTGGTTAAGCCAGACTTGTTAGAAACATAATAGAAACTAATCAAGGCACCCCACTATTACAGTGCTGGCTAGATACTCTATGGAATTTTTGCTTTTGCCAGATTCAGGTCAAGGACATGCTGGTTGAGCAGAGTTTTATGTGGGTGCTGCAGGGGCGTGAGTCTTTGTCCGCTCCGGTGAAGAATTCTGAGTGGCTTGAGTTGGATTAGCGCCACCAACGCTATCAAGATGTGCATCGACGATAAGATGTTGTTCAACATTGATGTTAAAGAGTCTGCTGTCAAGCTGTGGGAGAAGCTTGGGGGACTTGACACGAGCACATCATTGACCACGTGGCTGTTGCTAAAGCAACGATTGTACAACTAATGATGCAGGAGAGTGGTAACCTGTAGGAACACTTTAACGTGTTCACTGAACTTCTCAAACAACTCCATGTGGTTGGTGTGAAGGTAGAGGAAAAAACAAAGACATTATTGTTTCTTACCTAGGTCCCGGCGTCGTACAAGCATATGCAGACCACGAGACTGTTTGAGAATGACACACAGTAGACTTGTAGCAGATCACAACTACGTTACTGTTAGGTCAGTTGTTGTCTGACCCCACTCCTGGGGGTGAGCATGCATTGACAGTTGGAGGACGAGGGAGGCCGTTCGGGAAGGTATTTAGCAGTGTACGGGCCATATACACACTGAGGAAGTCAGCGACTTACTACCATTGCAGGAAGAGCGCCCATTTCAGGAGAAACTGTTCGCAACGTGTGTAGAGTTCTAAGAACACCCAGAGTGCAAATAAGACAATGATAACCCTGACATAGGAGAGTGATGATGCTCTCACCATCACTGAGAGTCAGAGTGACTATGATAGTTGGAGATTGGATTTTGGTGCTTCACAATACATTTGCTCAGATGCAGAGATA
Source organism: Platanthera guangdongensis (assembly GCA_039583875.1). Lineage (NCBI taxonomy): Eukaryota > Viridiplantae > Streptophyta > Magnoliopsida > Asparagales > Orchidaceae > Platanthera > Platanthera guangdongensis. The sequence continues at coordinate 22,930,696 of CM077162.1, read as the reverse complement.
TTCAGTTCACTGAAGGTGACATCTGGGTCAGTTTTTCTGGTTGACGGCTCAGCATGTGAGGTCACATGGACTGATGGACATGGACAGTCAATATTTGAACGCATGACAGGAGCTGTGCATAGACTTGGGTGGGTACACCTGGTACCTAAACAACACGGGAATTTGATATTGCTGGGCAGATTGGAATCCTGAGGATGCAACTTTGCAGCGAGAGGTGAAGTTTTACTGGTGATGTGAGGGCGCACCGTGCTTATGTGATTTATGAATCACTATAGATTGTACCGGTTGATGGAGACCATGATGCGACACGGTGCACCCATGATCTTTGCGGTTGAAAGTGTGAATGGTCGTGGTGGTGCAGGGATCTCCCTTCTGAGACTTTGACTAGGCGAGTTAGGTTCAACGATCCAGTTGCGTCGATATTCTGAGGTTGAGCTAGAGTAGGGATGAGTCAACTAGAGTAAGTCGGTTGCGCCTCAGATCATTGAGGTGGTGCCTAGTGTAGTTGATGCTATATGCAGACAATTCTTTATGCAAGGACTGCTTTATGCAGGTGGTGGCTCCGAATTACGAACCAAGGTGGTGGTTGGGTATTTGTTCGGATCCGTATCCAACCCGGTCGACAGAAAAACTGCCGCTTGATTTTCTGAAGGCGAGGAGGAGCCACTCCCTCTTCGGATTGTTGCTCCCCCCTTCTTCCTGTTCGTGAAAGACTTGACGCTCCCTCCAGATCAGGTGCAGAGGAGAAGAGCCGCCCCCTCCAGTTCGCATGTGAAGAAGATGCACGTTTTGCCCCCTATTTGGGAAAAGGAACATGACTCCTTGTTTGTTCGCGAGAGAGGAGCGAAGGCTGCTGGTGTATCTTGATCTCGAGGAGGTCTTGCTATGCGACTCCTTCCTCCTACCATCTTGGTTGTCAGAGGTCTTGGCAGAGCAGAGTTAGCCACCGACATTGGAAGGTGTTGCCATCTGCGTTGGAAGAAGGCGTTGACGCCGACTTGAGATCGGCTAGGTTTGGCCATTTGTGACGAAGGGGAAGTAATGCGGGCTTGGTGTCGAAATCGTGCGGGAATGCAGTTGGAGTTGACGGCGGTTTCTCTCCGGTGGTGGCCGCGGTTGGACGTCAGACATTGACGTCGAAGGTCCAGATTTTAAATTCTTTGTTGTGGATCGTGCGTGTTCAGAGCATTCACGACGTACTCTCCGGACAGTCCAGTCTTCTCCTCTTGTATTTTATCGACATTATATATTGAATATAAACTGCGTGATTGTTTAAATTTGTCGGCAGGATTGCCGAGTTTATTGTCTGTTGTGTGTTCTTGTTTATCAGTGATTATAGCTGCGCCTGTGTGTGCCGTATCCCGACCCCATACACTAACTCGATGACTTTCTAGAGATCCGAAACAAGGGAATTTGGGCAAGTTCAATCATGATTAACACAGATTAATAATAAATATTTGCAAATTGAATGGAACACAATGAAACTAAATGTAGAGATTACCCTGTTACTTGCTGTAGTGGAAAGAACTAGGACGAGGAAGGTTATTTGGGATGCAATGGAGACTGCTTTTGGGAGGCGAGGATTGCAGATCATATGTACGGTTAGCTGGGGAGACTTATAAGGTTTGGAGGAGGTATATGTGGGGTGTAATAGGAAGTCTAAGGGGTTGTGGAAAGCTGCATCCAGCCACAGGAGACGACTAGAATAAAATAATCATGTCGGCGGCGCGTCTTCGGTCTGACACAGGCGGTCCTGTATGACGCAGATAATGTGAGTGATCACTACATGCAACAAATATGAGATCCGATGACTTTTTCAAACTTGCAATAACTTTCCTTTATAAAATCAACTACGAACGATAACCACAATAGTTAAAGCTTTACACAAGAGAGGCGTATGAGTGCGAGAGTGCGCGTAAACAAATATTATTTAAATAGGAAATCACAACAAACAACTATCCCTACAAGTAGAGAATAAACACAAGACCCAATGCTAAAAGAAATAACAACACATCATGAACTTTGCAAACAATGTAGAGGGGAGGGCTGGAGGTGCTGTTAGAGGGCTGTCCAGAAACAGGGTCTGCAATAAGGTTGGTGCTGGGAGGTAGTCTTCAGCAAGGGCAACCGTTTTTTTTGACTGTCCAGGACACTGGACAGCAAACCCGACATCAAGGGAAGTATTTTGAGGCTGCTGGCAGCAGGTTCCAAGGAGATTGGTGAGTGAGGGGAGCCATGGGATGCTTAGGATAATTTGCTGGACTGTTTTGGAAAAGCAAAACAGCAACAGTTAATTATTGACGTGGATTTGGGGAGGGAGGGCTCTGATTGGGGATCCACGTGAAGGAAAGGAGGGGGTATCTGCTGATTGAGGCTCCACGTGATGGAGAAGAGGGGGTTAAGGGGGAGGGGCGGGATTAGTGACAAAGAATTGGGAGGGAAAGAATAGGCACAAGTGTCTCCACGTGAAAAGAACAGGAAATGGAGGGGGTAAGGAGTGGGGTTCCGCTACCTTGATGTGTGGGTAAGTGGGCTAACTGTTAGGAGAATTTTAGGTGGTTCCACGTGAAAACAGGGGGAAAGAATAGTGGGGTGGCCGGTTATTATGTGTAAGGGCAGTGGGGGAGTGGCTGAGATTAATTCTTTTTAGGAGAGTGGGAGTGGGGGGTTAGTGGGGTAGTTATGGGTGCTTATGAGTGGTGGAGGAGGTGGAGGGTGGCTGACGGTGGCTGCCGTGATGGTGGTGACCTGAGGTGTTTTCCGATAACCGCGGGAAAACTGAAAATGAATGTAATGTAAAGGGGAATGGATGGGGCTTGGGGGAATCACCGGAGACGGCCAGAGGTAGTGGTGATCGCCGGAGATGTTTTCCGGCGATCGCCGAAAAACTCTAAATGATGAAATAAGTATGGGAATTATAGGAGAGCCACCGGAGGTGGCTGGAGAAGAACTCCGGTGATCACCGGAGATGTGTTTGTGGGGTATTGGGGCTGTTTTCTGGTGGGAGGTGGAGGAGAAATTATTGGGGCTGATGTACTGTTTTCCTGGCGTGAGTTCCTGGCCAAGAAAGGGAGGGGAGATGGGCTTAGGGATGATTGCTGTTTTGGAGGTGGAGAGGGGAGGGTCTAATGGCGAAGTATTATGGGTATTGAATGTAGAAGGGTACTCCGCTCAAAGTATTCTACGAATACCACATCTATGTATGGAATGAGTATTTATAGTACTTCCAGCGTAGAACATGACCCTAGTATGACACGAACCTGTTAACCTATTCCGAGTCGGCCTCGACACGTGCAGACATATTATTGAATAAACCTAACAATCTCCTCCTATGTCCGCCGTGAACCCAGACTTCGGATAGAGGGTGGTTTGTGCAAAATTCAACCAACTGTGAATCGTACACAACCGTGTCCAGCACCTGTTTCAAACAAAATTAGACTTAAGCACAGAATAGTATGCACGCATAAGAAAAACGAGACTCAGCTGCAACACAGAATAGTCTCAGGTATAACAAGACACAGACCCAAAACGTCTGGTGTCCCAAACAAACAGAGAGCTAATAGTCCAATCAAACAGTGCATAAAAGAAGAGCTAAACAATGCTCTGAACAGAAGTAGCAAAAGATAAACTACAACACTCTAAAACTCATCATCCAGAAGATCATCCTGATCTGGATCCCAGTCAACCAGTGCTCCTCCTATCCCAGCAACCTATGCAATTTCAACAGAGAATTTCATTTCAGAATGAATTCTATCCTTTGCAAATTTGCAAATATCTAGTTCTTACAAAAAAAGAACTTAGTATTAAAATATTTTAATTTGGTTGGGAGGACACGTTCACAGAGTATTATAGTTTTACCTCAGAACCTGATATCTGTTTCAACTGAAACGATTTCAGACTTCTGGACACCACAGCTATATCTGTGATCCTATATGGAATGTCATGGTTACCGCCCTTCTAAAGTTAATTGGAATTCATCAAGTTTGGAATGGAACCAATCTCCAGAAGAAGAGTCAAGACCAAGTCAGATTGTGTTATCAAGTTTGGAATAACACTCTCCTCCAAGGCAAAAGCCGAATACATGTGAAGTTGTTAGCATCAAGTTTGGAATGAAACAACTTACCAGATCCGAGCTCAGCAACCAAGAGCATCAACGAAACACAACATGCTTGCTTTGACGAAGGAAATCAGAATAATCAGAACTTTCGGACAAAGGCTGAACTGAATCACCTATTGCTAAACTAAGGCCGAACTAAATCGCTTTTAGTCTCATTTTCCCCACAGTTTTGATTAGACGGTCTTTTGACATTCCTTTCGTCAATGGATCAGCCAAGTTATCTTTTGAACGTACATCAATCAAAGTGATAATTCCTTGTTCTTTCAGATAATTCAACAAGACATGTCTCAGTCGTACATATCTCCTTTTAGTATTATAGAGGGTATTCTTAACGACTTAAACTGCTATTTGATTATCACAATACAAACTCAACGAGTTGACTTGTAACTTAGACAAGGGAATGTCTAGAATCAAATTCCTGATCCAATCTGCCTCTTCACCGGCCAAGGTTAAGGCAAACAACTCGGCTTCCATAGACGACAATGCTATACAGGTCTGTCTTTTGGATTTCCAAGTAATAACAGCTCCACCCAAAGTGAATATATATCCACTGGTGGACTTGCTGTTCCCGACTTCTGAACACCATGACGCATCAGAATGTCCCTCCACAGAAGGTGAGTAACCAGTGTAGCACAGAGCATGATCTTTAGTACCTTTCATGTACCTCAACAACCTATCTAGGGCTTCCCAATGCTCTTTGCCTGGATTACTGGTAAAACGACTCAGCATGCTAACCGAAAAAGCAATGCCTGGTCTAGCATAACTTGTGGCATACATGAGACTACCAATTATTTTGGAATATTTGACTTGATCAATGTTGGTCTCTACGTTAGGACTCAAATTCAGATTATGATCAAATGACGTCTCAATCGGCCTACAGTTATCATATCCCCAGGTAGAAAGAAGTTGCTCAATATAATGAGCCTGCCTAAGAGTAACTCGACCCTTGTCAACTCTAACCTTCATACCTAACAGGGTATCCACATGACCAATGTCATTCATGTCAAAAACTTCTGCCAGAGTGGATTTAATATCCCTAACTGCAGCAAGATTATACCCCAAAATCAACATGTCATCCACATATAAGCATATGATGACTGTCAGATTCGACAATGAGCGGTGATAAAGGCATTTGTCTGAGAGACTGGACTGAAATCCGATGCTCTTTACCACCTGGTCAAATTTCATGTGCCACATCTTAGGCGCTTGTTTAAGCCCATAGATTGATTTATCCAGTTTACACACTTTATCTTTTAGATCTTTCTGCACATAACCTTCAGGTTGTGTCATGTAGATCTCTTCATCAATCTCTCCATTTAAGAAGGCTGTTTTCACATCCATCTGATGAACTATAAAGTTCTCGATAGATGCTAAGGCCAGAAGAATCCTGATAGTCGACAGGTGACACACAGGTGAATAAACATCAAAGTAGTCTATTCCCCCCTGTTATTTATAACCTTTAGCTACGAGACGCGCTTTATACCTGGCTATAGACCCATCACTATGTAGTTTCTTCTTCAACACCCACTTGCATCCAAGAACTTTAGCGCCTTTCGGCAAGTCGGCTAGATGTCAAGTATTGTTATGTAACAGCGAGTCCATCTCATCATCAATGGCTTCTGACCACATCAACGAATCTCTAGATCGCATTGCCTCCTGGTAGGAGAATGGATCATCCTCTATGTGGTAGGTGACGAAATTCTCACCAAAGTTCTTAGGGATTCTCTCTCTTGTAGATGCTCTAAGTGGAACAGTTTCCACCTCTAGAGGTTGGGGAGCAGTGTCAGAAGGGCCAGCTACATGTTCTACGATAGATTCTGAAATCATATCATTAGACCCGAAAACAGACAACTCATGATCCTTGACAAACTTATCTTCAAAGAATATGACGTCTCTAGACTCTATCACGATATTCGTGGATAGATCGAGAAATCTGTCGGCTGCACTATCTTCTGCACTACCTAGATAGACACATATTGTCGTCCTAGGTCCCACCTTAGGCCTCTTAAGGTCTTGTATACGCACATAAACAATACAACCCCAAGTCTTTAGAGTATCATATCTACAAGGATGACCGTACCACAGCTCATACGGGGTAGCGGTGAGCTGAGAATGAGACATTCTATTCAGAATGTGATTTGCAGCACGAATTGCTTCTCCCCAAAAGGAATTGAGGCATGCCAGCTGTTAGGAGCATATAGTTCAACATTTCTGTCAAAGTTCTATTCTTACGCTCGGCAACACCATTTGACTGGGGTGAGTAAGGAGCTGTGGTTTCAAGAATTATTCACTCAAAGGCACAATTTCTTGAACCCAGAAACAGTATATTCTCCTTCTCGATCACTTCTAAATCTCTTAATTTTCAGGTTCAACTGATTTTCTACACGAAATTTAAAGGTCTTAAACGTCTCAAAGGCTTCGTCTTTCGATTTTAATAGATATACATGACAATATCTTGAAAAATAGTCTATGAATGTAATCAGATACTTCCTTCCCCCTCTAGTGACGTGGCTACGAAAATCACAGAGGTCTGAATGTATCAACTCAAGAAGTTTCGTGCTCCTAGAAACCGATTTGAATGACTTTCTGGTGATTTTGGTTTGAGCACACACCTCGCACTTGTCAAATCAAATCGACAGATCTAAGGGAATGTTATGACTCTTCGCTAGATCTAACATTTTCCTATAGTTCACGTGTCCAAGTCTGTTATGTAACAACTTAGGATCAATAAGGTTCGAACTTATTTGGTTAATGCTATCGTTGTTTAAGCTAAGTCTATACATTCCGTTGATCAGATACGCACACCCAAAATAATGTGAATTTACCGTTAAGGTCATTCTACCGTTTTGAGTTGTGAAGGACATTCCAGCCTTATCTAACAGACTTATAGAAATCAAATTTTTAGTTAAAGATGACACTACTTTAACATTATGCAGAAAAAAAGTTTTACCTGATGAGAGGACCAGCTCGGCTGTCCCAGCATGGGTCACCTCGGTCTCTCCTCCATTGCAGTTCACCTTCTCCTGGACCGCCTTGACCTCAGCAAGTAACCCTCTGTCATTCGTCATATGACAGGTAGCACCGTTATCAAGCCACCATTCAGAGGACGAACTGCGGTGACTGCTCCCGATTATAGCCACGAAGGACTTGGGATCTGAGGCATCAGCCAGCATGTTCGCCATATTTTGCGGGGCATCCTCCTTTTTCTTTTAAGGAGCCTTGCACTCAGCCGCCCAGTGTCCCCACTTGCCGCAGTTGTGACACTTGCCCCTCTTCTTTTTGAAAGAGGGCTTTTTAGGCGCCAACTGTGCAGAGGCTTCACCTTTGGGCGCTGGTGGCTTCCTTCGAGGCTTGCTGGGTCGAGAAATGAAGTTGACAGCATGTGAGGACTGACAAACTTGTTCCAAGCTCTTACCAGCGATGTTTTGATCTTCGATATGAATGAACCTTTTGAGTTCATATAATGCGATCTTTTCCTTCAGTCTGTGCATTTCAGTCTTGAAGGTCAACCACTCAGGAGGTAGCTTGCTAAGTATCAGACACACAAAAAGATTATCAGAGATGTCAGACTTATCGTCCGCCAACTTGAGACGCAGACTCTCCAGTTCAATTATTTGAGAGGTGATTGACGAGTTCAAATTGAATTTTGAAGTGAAGAGTCTCTCCCCAAGGAGAGTCCTCGACAACCCCTCTTCCTTCTGGAAGTGCGCATTCAAGCGATCCCCAATCTCCTTTGCTGTCTTATGACTGCTGTAGGTCAGAGCGAGTATAGGGTTCAGTGAATTTAAGAGGTAGTCCCTGCAGAAGTCTTCGTATTTTCTCCACCGAAGTTCGTTCACGTCCTCTTCGGTAGTAGCAAAGTCACTCAGGACCATGTAGAGAATCTCACGTTCCTTCATACCAAGTTGGACGTGCAGCTTCCAAGCGTGGAAGTCGGAGAGATCGAACGACTGTAGCTTGACGATGTCGTAGGAGGTAATCTTCGACATCTCGCTAAAGCTAGAATAGTAAACAGGAAAAAAATCACCTGAGTTGCGCGGAGACGAGGTGCGGGTCTTCGGATCCAATCCAAGGAGTAAAGAATTTTGCTCCAACTGAAGCACAACAGATAACTCCAACTGAAGCACACCTCCTCCACCAACAAGATTTCCTTTGATCTTGGAAAACCAACCCAGATCTAGAGTTCTTCACTGATTTTTTTCTTTTTCTCCAAGAGCTATGGATCTCCACTGGCTGGCTTCTCCTATCTGAACGACAACACAGAAAGCAAGAGAAGAAGAGGCAGCAACACTGTCCCTCTTCCCAATCTGACAACCAGAAACCAGCGGCGGAGCAGATCTGCGGAAAAAACAGCAGGAGCAGCGATCCTTTCCCCCACCTCACGACAAAGATCCGGCGACGAAGCAAAAAAAAGGAATTTCGTCACGGAACGACGACTGGATCTGAAATCCAGAAACGAGAACCTTGATCTTTTTCCGATCTGCGACGGGGACAGACAAAGATCTGATCAGGTGAAGATGGCGATCTGATCCTGAACAACTGCCATAGATCGTGGTTCGCAACCACCAAGAGACGATCTCTGGTCTTTGAGTCTTCTCTGTAGCAGATCCAGGTTGCTTCTTGTTGCACGACAGTCGATTAGAGAGGGCAAAATCCGACGTCGGTGGCACTCTTCAGATCCGTGAGCAAGAAACAATCCGACGGACTCTCCCTTGCAGATCTTGAACGGCGACTGGAGAAACCTCGCCAAAAAACCGAGAGCGGACACAACAGCTTAAGCGCGATGGAAGCGGCGCTCGGGATTTTCGCGACGAAGAGTGGCAGAATCGGGAAATCGCTCGCGATGCCTGTAGCGTCGGCGAAATCGTTGATTGATGAACGAGAAATCGCTGAATGACTGGAGCAGCGGAGCGGATTCGCGAACGGGAGACGACGGCAGAATCGCGAAATCGCAGTGCACGAGAGCGGAAACCCTAGAAGCTGTACTTTGAGAATGTAGAAGGGTACTTCGCTCAAAGTATTCTACTAATACCACATCTATGTATGAAATGAGTATTTATAGTACTTCCAGCGTAGAGCATGACCCTAGTATGACACGAACCCGTTAACCTATTCCGAGTCGGCCTCGACACGTGCAGGACATATTATTGAATAAACCTAACATTGAAGATTAGAATTCAGAAAGTCCAATCCTTGATCACTACGGTGCCAAAGCCGTTTCTGGGTGTGAATCTCGGGTCCACCTCCTCGCCTTCACACGAGAGCACGACCATCCTCATTCACGAAGATGAATTGTTTCAAGACGGAGGGAATTGATGGGGGAGTTGATGGGGAGTTGCCCACCTGACCCGTTCGGGTCTACTGCCGACGACCTCGGGCATGGTGGCGATCGGGACAGTTCATTTAGAGCGGATCGTCGATCAAAGTATTTTTGTCTCTTGTTGTATTTTATTTCAACTTGTGTTTTTGTATTTTTTGAGTTGGAGTGTCGGTCAATCATAATTGTTCGTTGCTCCCTAGAAAGTTATAAATAGAGGGTGATGACTCTCATTATGGATATTGAAGATTGGAATCCAAATTCCCCTTCTTAGATCTGAGGGAGCCATTTGTGAGTGCCTCCACCCTCTATTTATAACTTTATAGGGAGCAATGAACGATTATGATTGGCCGATGCTCCAACTAAAAAAACATAAAAATACTACTCGAAATGAAATACAACAAGAGACAGAAATACTATGATCGGCGAGCTGGTCGAAATAAACGGTCCCAAATGCCACAACGCCCGAGGCCGTCGGGAGTAGACCCGAACGGGTCGGGCGGGCAGCTCCCCATCAACTGCCCCATCACGGTCTCTCCTCCTCTAGATGGACCCGTCATCATCTCCCTCCACGTGCGGACACACCACGGAGTCTCGTCGACGTCTGCATATCCCGTCGGCATGCACAACCATAACAGCAACACTCGGCCAATCCTCATGATCATTCCCAAAATTCTTCTTTGTAGCTCATTAAGCTTACCTTTTACTTCAATATGTTATGATGCTTCATCACAGAGCACAACTTCTGGTTGTCTTCTCTTTGACTAATTAGAAACCAAACTAAATGGGATATATCATCCTTCTCTTCTTTATCATCCACAGTTACAATTACTAACATATGTTTAATGTCCCACTGACTGCATCAAAACCCTAATTCACAGATCTTTGTTCACAAGGACTCAAATGTATTTTGAGCCATCAAACTTATTGATCTATGGATATTATATTCCACAATGAGGCTACAAAATCAATTTGCGATGATGAATATATGTGTAGGTGCGGAAGTGCGACCGGGGCTCTGAAAGTGAAATATCTTGAGTATGAAAGTAAAACAAATGTCATTAAACACCACAAATATACCAAAATTTGAAGTTGGAAGATGATTATAGGAGGGAGAGATGAACTGACCCATTAAACACAAAAGCCACAACTATGATGTATGCGATGAAGAACTCTCACTAAGGCTCCGTTTGGGAGGACTTATTTTCACCGGTCAAGCGGTTACGACCGCATGAACCAGACCTTAAAAAAGGTCCGGTTCATGCGGTCGTAACCGCTTGACCGGTGAAAATAAGTCCTCCCAAACGGAACCTAACTCATTCAAAACCTCAAGTGCACATCTCTGGAACAAAAAGGAGTTTTAGAACCCACAAGAGGTAACACCTTAGATCTGGTGCAGTCAAATATTGATGATGAGCAAGATTTACAACCAAATCATTGTTTGTATCCTTAAGCGCATATGTGATCGGAGCGTCAGATTGAGACCTTGTTCGTGGCCGTGAGAGTGGAAATCGAGAGGGAGATTGGAATTCTCCTTCTTAGATCCGAGGGTGCCTTTGGTTGATTCATATAGGGGAAGGGCCGGCGGACGGGAGGTGGCTTCGTGCGATTTGCGTTTTTGGCTAGGGCACAGGAATGAAATGGGAAGAGAGAGAGATGGGAAAACAAGAGATAGAGAGAGAGAGAATAGAGAGAGTATGTTTGCTTGCTTTCATTTTGTCCCCCATCCCTTCCTAAGAAGGAAGTATAAAAAATTAAAGCCAAGCTGCAACCAAATATTAAAATGTGCAACATGAAAAGAACGCAGCAAAGGATAAGACAACAAGAAAGGACTATCAAAATAAAAGGAGTAAAACGATGGCTGATATAGATGCACCATCCTAATCCACGAGGATTGTCTTGTGACGGCGATTGTAGGTGACGATTCAATTTGGGCTCGTAACAATATGCCATTTACTTTGATGTCCATTGAGATTCAACTTAAGTCCATGTATATTAGACTGATTTCCTTTCGGCCAAGCCGATGATCGATGACAGCCAAAGCCGCCAGCTTCTCTATGCTCATAATTTTTGCTCACATCAATTTATAATCAATTTTATGGTCCGTTCGTTTCACAGACATTGATATTGAAGTATTGACTTTGAGAATATGAATGTCATTTCTCTTCTTCGCACCAACATTTTTAAATGGAATTGGCTTTCTGATGGAAAGTCGTTGATATTCACCATAACCTAAAAACTCATATATTCAATATCTATCTCCAGTGACGGATATTGAGATCACCAACTCCGGTTTTACAAAAAGAGTTTTTTTTGGGCCTAAACGAGTTTTTTTCGCCGGGGCACAATTTTTCGCCGGGACACAATATTTCGTTGGGACACATTTTTTTTGCCCGGACGTATTTTATACCCATTGGAGTGTTTTTTTCGCCTGGAGAAATTGTTTTTGCCCGGATGTTTTTTTCCGCTCGAATGCGATTTTTCTGCCCGGACATGATTTTTTTCGTTACAACAAAATTTTTTCGCCCAGACGAGAATTTTTCGCCGCGACTCAATTTTTTGCTCGGATGCGTTTTTTTTCTTGAGCCGAATTATTTGCCCGGTCGCAATTTTTTTCGCCCAGATATGATTTTTTTCGCCCAGACGAAATTTTACTGCCCGGACGTGATTTTTTTTTGTTGGGAATTTGTTTTTTTCGCACGGACGCAATATTTTTCCCAACACGCATTTTTTTCACCCGGACGCAATTTTTTAACCCACATGTAATATTTTCTCCCAGAAGCGATTTTTCCGTCCGAAAGCGATTTTTTCACCCGGACGCGATTTTTTCGCCGGAACGCATATTTTTCTTCCTGACGCGATTTATTTGTCCGGGCAAAAAAAATCGTATTCGGGCAAAAAAATCGCATCTAAGCAAAAATTTTACGTCCGGGCGAAAATTTCACGTCTGAGAGAAAAAAATTTGTTTGGGCAAAAAATATCACGTCCGATCGGAAAAATCGTGTTTGGGCGAAAAATCGTGTCTGGTTGAAAAAACGTGTTCAGGCTAAAAAATTGCGTTCGGGCAAAAATCACGTCCGGGCGAAAAAAATCACCTCCGGTCGAAATAAAACACGTTCTTGCGAAAAAAATCACGTCCCGGTGAAAAAAATCACATCCGGGCGAAAAAAATCACGTCCGCGCGAAAAAATCGAGTACAAATAAAAAATCGTGTTCGGTCGAATAAAACACGCCCGTGCAAAATCGCGGCCGGGCGATAATAAATGTGTTTGGGCAAAAAAAAATATGTTCGGGCGAAAAAATCGCGTCTGGGCGAAAAAAATGCGTCTGGGAAAAAATTCTTGCCCGAGCGAAAAAATCACGTCTTGCAAAAATTGCACGTCCGGACAAAAATTTCGCGTTTGGCCCGAAAAATTCGCGTCCGGGCGAAAAAATCGCGTCTGGGCGAAAACATCGATTCTGGGCAAAAATTTCATGTTCGGGAAGACAAAATCGAGTTCTTGCGAATATACCGCGCCTGGACGAAAAAAATTATGTCCGGGCAGAAAAAAACGCATCTGAGCGAAAAATATCATGTCCGGGTAAAAAATAGCGCCCGAGCTTAAAAATTGCGTCTTGGCGAAAACATCGCGCTCGGGCTAAAAAAATCTTGTTCGGGCGAAAAAATAGCTCGCTCGCGAAAAAATTGCTTTAGGGCGAAAAATTACCTCAGGGCAAAAATTTCATGTTGGGTCAAAAATTTTGCCTTTGGGCCGAAAAAATCGATTTCGGGCAAAAAATCGCGTTTGTGATTTTTAATTGTGATCATTAAGAACATTGATTGATGTCAATTCCTAGGACAGAAAGTCTTTCTGCAAACGAACAGTAAAAAGTGATGAATGTCAATTGCTATGACAGAAAGTCATCATGCGGCCAAACAAAAGAATTGAATTTAAACCAAATATCAATTCACATGTGTATTGTTATTAGATTAAAAGTCAATACTTCAATATCAATGTCGTTGAAACGAACGGATCCTTATAAAAATTTCTTCGAATATGGGCATAATTTCAATTTTTTTTGTACTTTTTACTTCACCATTTACCTTACTGCACTCTTTTTTTGTACGTTTTTTCTTTTTACATATTTGTTTTTGTTGGAACAGCCCACTTAAACTAGGCTCATTTGTATAGCATTTATTGTTTTTCTCTCCTCTCTTTAGTCCCACATTGTGTATAGGATCTTTCTCCCTCTTTCTCTCATCTATATATATGTACTCATTCTTTGTATTTGTACCAAGTGGACATATATACAAGGTTGGCTTTCTCCATTTCTACATGGTATCAGAGGGAGGTTCCGGACTCCTGCGGACTCCCTTTCCTATCCGCCCTGCGGCCTGCGATCTCTGCGGCCTGCGTGTGTGTGTCCGCAACTTCTAGTGCGGACTCCCTTTCCTATCCGCCCTGCGACCGGCGATCTCTGCGGCCTGCGTGTGTGTGTCCGCAACTTCTAGTCGCATCACACCTGCGGCCTCCCTTGTCCAGACCGCTTCCTCTCCTCCCGTGGAACCACTTCTCTTCCCTCCTCTTCCTTCCTCCTCTGGCCCCCTCTTTATAGCCATCCTGTGGGGTCCACTGCTTCCCCTAGTCCGCTGCGGCCTCTTCTTGTCCGGCGCGACCTCGGCGACCTCGATCCCTCGGTCTCCTTCTGTCCGCTGCGAACTCGGTATTCGCCTCCTCTTCTTGGTCTCCTTCGTCCGCCGTAAGCGCAGCGGCCTCCTTCTGTCCGCACTTCTCCCCTGCTTGCGGCTGCTCTCCTTCCTCTTCAGGCGGCCAAGTTCTTTTCCCTGTCCGCCGCGGGCTCGCCTCTGCGTTCTTTCAGTCTTGCGGACTGGTCCAGCCCGCTGCGGTCGCTCTCTTGCTTCCCCGGCTTGCCCTCTCTTCTCAGCTCGCTCCAGTCCGCCGCGGTCTGATCCAGCCCGCCGCGATCTGATCCAGTCCGCCTAGGCCTCTTCAATCCGCCGCGGCCTCTCTTGGTCCGCTCCTTGCTGAACGTCTGTGCTCACCGCGGCCTCCTCCAGTCCGCCGCTGCCTCCTCCAGTCCGCTCCTTGCTGAGCGCCTTTGTGCATAACGCGGCTTCCTCCAGTCCGTCGCTGCCTCCTCCAGTCCGCCGCGGTCTCCTCCAGCTCGCCGCGGCCTCCTCCTGCTCGCCGCGACCTCTTCCAGTCCGCTGTCTTTCCGCTTCCTCTACTCCTCCAGGTCGCCCCCATGTCTACATCTGCGGACTCAGTCGGCACGGCAGTTCCTCCTCCTGAACGCCCGGCCTCTCTCCAGGAAGTCCGCGACGAGCTTCGGATCACTACAATTTCACTCACTGGCAAGAAGAACTTTGTGGAATGAGCACACTCGGTTCGCCGTGTCCTTCAGTCAAAGGGGTTCCTTCATCACTTGACTCAGACCGTTATCGGTGTCCCTACTGAGGAATGGTTACGCAATGATGGGCGTGTGCAGACTTGGCTTCTCAACTCTCTTGATGGCGAATCTTATCGCCTGACCATGTATCATGAGACGGCCAAAGGCATGTGAGACGAGCTCCACACCCTCTACTCGGGCAAGGATAGTCTCCACCATCTATATGATATCATCACTGCTCTCCAGGCCCTTGATAGCAGTGGCGCAACCGAACTGACGTTCTTTGTTGCTCAGGCCCGGTCTCTGGTTGAGGCTTGGATCCACCATCAGCCTCCCACTTTAGATCTCGTTGCTCAACGTACCCAAAAGGAAGCTGTGGGTATCGCCATGATGATGGCCCGGGTACCACCTCATCTTCACAGTGTCCGGGCTCACATCATCTCCTCTACCGTTACACCATCTTTTTCCGATGTGTGCTCAATGCTTCTCAAAGTCTCACCGCCTCCGGATGTTCCCGGACTTCCTTCTCCGGCCCTTGTTCAACAAGCACCAGCTCCCTTATTGCCTCTTCCCTTTTCTGCCCGTGGTGGCCGCTCTGACTCTCGCGGCCGGGTCGAGGTGGCCGGTCTAGGCATAAGTGCTCGTTCTGCGGTAAAGATGACCATCTTGAGGCCACATGCTATCGCAAACATGACCGGCCTCCTCGTCCGCAAGCCTCTGCTGCTACTACCGACTCTGCCTCCTCTCGTCCTGATCTCGACGAGGTTCGTATTCAGCTCCAGCATCTTCATGGCTTGCTCAGCCGTCCGCCTGCCTCGGTTGTTTCTGCTGCCTCTATGTCCAATGAAGGTATCGCCTGCCTATCCTCTGGCACGCGCTGGATCCTTGATTCTGGTGCCACTCATCATATCACCTCTGTTAGGCCACCTCAGTACTTGTCTTCACCTCACCCGAAGTACATTACTGTCGCTAATGGGGCATCGGTTCCAGTCTCTGGATGTGCTGATATTTCTCTCACCTCTTCTCTCCTCCTACGCTCGGCTCTACATGTTCCGGGCTCTCCTTTCAATTTACTCTCTGTTGGTCGCCTTACTACTGATTCTAATTACTCCGTGACATTTACTTTTTCTTCTTTTCTCATACAGGATCAACAGACGCGGACTATCATTGGTAGAGGACGGCTGCAAAATGGGCTCTATCTTCTTGACGACTCTCCCACTGTCCTCGCATCTATCTCCTCTTCGGATTGACATCGCCGTCTGGTACATGCTCCTCTTCCAGTCCTCCGGAAGGCTCTTCCTGATGTTACTCTCCCTGCTTTTCGCTGCGACACATGTATTTTGGGCAAACAGCCCCGTTCATCGTTTCCTCCTCATTGTACTCGGAGCTCCGCTCCTTTTATTTTAGTACACTCCGATATATGGGGTCCGTACAAATTTACTAGTATTTCTGGCTATCGGTATTTTTTACTTTTATTGATGATTACTCTCGGATGACGTGGTTATATCTTCTTCGGGATCGCTCTGAACTTCCCCGCGTATTCCGGGCTTTCATACTTGAGACTCGCACTCAGTTCTCTGCGCCTATTCGCACTATTCGTACTGACAATGCGCGGGAGTACACCAGCCATACTTTTGCCACTCTCTGCTCTGAGTTCGGCATTCTTCACCAAACCTCGTGTCCGTACACTCCACAACAGAATGGTGTCGCCGAGCGCAAAAATCGTCACCTTCTTGATGTCGCTCGCTCCCTTATGCTTCAAATGCAGGTTCCCAAACCATACTGGAACTACGCGCTCTCCACGGCTTGCTTCCTCATCAACCGTCTCCCGTCTTCCGTCCTCCAGTATGCTACTCCCTTCAGCCTCCTCTTTCCCACAACTCCGCCTTTTCCGGTTCCTCCCCGGGTGTTTGGGTGTACCTGCTACGTTCACCACCTCGGTCCCTCCACAGACAAATTGGACCCTCGTGCCACCAAGCATATCTTTGTGGGGTACTCGCGCACTCAGAAGGGTTATGTCTGTTATTCGCCTGCTACCCGCAAGGTTACTGTCTCGGCTGACGTGACTTTTCGTGAAGATATTCCATTCTTCCCTGCTCTCGATGTCGCTCTGAGTCCAGCTCCCGTCGTTCGTCCTGTCATTCCTGCTCCTCACTCCTCATCCTCTCTGCCTTCCCTCCCTCCTGTCCGTCCACCACCCCCGGTTATCTGGGTCTACTCTCGTCGCTCTCCTCATCCCGTTGCCCCTCTGCAGTCGGCTTCGCCCTCTGGTGCTCTGCTCCCTGCTGCTCCGGCTCCCGTCTCTACCGCTCATCCAATGGCGAATTACGTCTCTCTCCATCGCCTCTCTCCCTCTCTTCTTCACTTTGCCACCTCATTGTCCTCTGTTTCGGTCCCTAACTCTTTGCAGGAGGCGCTTCACCATCCTGGCTGGCGGGCTGCCATGGACGAAGAAATGACGGCCCTCTGGGCCAACCAGACCTGGGTCTTGGTTCCCTTACCTCCCGGTCAGCACCCTGTTGGGTGTAAATGGGTGTTCGTCATCAAGCATGCTCCGGATGACACTATTGCCCGACTGAAGGCCCGTCTTGTGGCTCGTGGCTTCACACAACAGGAGGGCCTCGATTATGAGGACACCTTCTCTCCGGTGGCCAAGCTCAACACTGTCCGCGTCCTTCTCTCCGTCGCGGTGCACCGCCACTGGCCCCTTCATCAGCTCGACATCAAGAACGCCTTTTTAAATGGTGACCTTCAGGAAACCGTCTACATGCGCCAACCGCCCGGGTTTGAGACCACGGGGGAGTCTCGGTATGTCTTCTCAAAAAGTCAATTTATGGTCTCAAACAGTCCCCTCGGGCGTGGTTTGACAAGTTTAGCAAGGTGGTTCGGGACATGGGTTTCACTCGGAGTTCTGCAGATTTCTCCCTTTTTACCCGACACCGGGCCACTGGCACCGTCCTTCTGTTGGTTTATGTTGATGGCATCCTTCTCACTGGGGATGACTCAAAGGGGATTCAAGATGTCAAACAACATCTGAGCACTGTTTTTCAAACTAAAGACCTGGGGAAACTTCGCTACTTCCTGGGTCTCGAGATTGCCCGGCGGCCGGACGGGCTGGTGCTCTCCCAACGAAAGTACTGTCTCGATCTTCTCAAAGATGCTGGTCAGTCTGGTTGCAAGCCAGCTTGTACCCCGATGGAGGCAAATCACAAATTATGCGCTCATGCTTCGATGACGATTTGCTGCTTCCAAACCCGGAATACTATCGACGCCTTGTGGGAAAGTTGATCTATCTAACAGTCACGTGGCCGGATATATCATTTGCAGTTGGGGTTGTCAGTCGGTTCATGCATGCCCCCCGGGCTTCTCATCTTCAAGCGGTTGAACGGATTCTTCGATACCTTAAGGGAGCTCCGGGTCAAGGGCTGGTTTACAAAACCTCTGACTCTGCTCCCGCATTGGTTGCCTATTCTGATGCCGACTATGCGGGTTCCCTGGACGATCGAAGGTCAACTAGTGGGTTCTGTACTTATTTTGGTGGTCATCTTATTACATGGAAGAGTAAGAAACAGGCTGTGGTAGCCCGTTCCTCTGCAGAAGCTGAATACTGATCGATGGCCTCGGTTGTCTCAGAACTCACATGGCTTGAAAGTCTCCTTACTGACCTAGGAGTAAAACTCCCCTCCTATGCTGTTCTATTTTGTGATAGTCAAGCCGCCATACACATCGCAAAGAATCCGGTGTTTCATGAGCGCACAAAACATATCGAGGTTGACTGTCACTTTGTTCGTGAGAAGGTTCAATTGAAGAAACTTGAATTGAAGCATGTTCCAGGAACTGATCAAGTTGCCGACATCCTCACAAAGGCCTTATCAAGCACCCTGTTCTACCAGTGTTTGTCCAAGCTGGGTGCATATGACCTATACGCTCCAGCTTGCGGGGGAGTGTTGGAAAAACCCACTTAAACTAGGCCCATTTGTATAGCATTTATTGTTTTTCTCTCCTCTCTTTAGTCCCACATTGTGTATAGGACCTTTCTCCCTCTTTCTCTCATCTATATATATGTACTCATTATTTGTATTTGTACCAAGTGGACATATATACAAGGTTGGCTTTCTCCATTTCTACAGTTTTCTTCTGATTGATATTTGAAATTAAAATAGACCGAATCATAAGACGCCCGCTCCTGAAAATCAACATTTCTCCCAATCTAGAAAATTAACTGTTTTTAGGATTACCCCTTTATGCATACCTCTTCTTGTTTGTTTATATATCTCTATATTTTTGGTTACGCACGAAGCACAATAGGTAATAATCCGCCTAACGCGATATTGTAGTTTCAAATCCTGCAAAATGCAATTCCATTTCATTTATATTATGTTGAATTATTAGGAAAAAAACTCAGCAAAATGGAGTACAGATGCAACTTGAATTTGACCTCCTGTGAAAGTAGGATACTCCAAATTCTCCAAAAGCCTAATTGGTGGCAAAAAAGGCCAAGTGAAAGGTTCTATCCTTAAATTTGATCCATGTTAGAAATAAAATCTCTCAAATTCGATGCCAACATTTGAATTGTTTACTCGTAAAGATTTCATTTCAATTCCTTGTTTTATGTGTTCTTTTATCGCCGCATTTTTGTGCAAGCGAAAAAACATATGTAGCAAGTGCGTTAGGAAGTTTAGGGTAATGTATTGTTTTTTTCTTTTATTATGTAAAGAAAACTCCACTCTTGCAGTTCTTCTTCCCTTTCCACCAGTAAATTTCCTCTTCCGCTTGATTAATTTTTTTTATTTAATTTGTTGTAGGGAAAGGTGGTTATAACAGCAAGCCCCGGAGAGAAGTTGGAAATTCCCAATGATTCGGTCATAGAAAACAAGGTAATCTCCTGAACCACACACGCGCGCACGCGCACACACACACACACACACATATAGGGTTATTTACCGGGACCTCTCCTCGAAGTTTGTGTAATTACAACTTGCACCCCTTTAACTTTCAAAATTACATATTACCTCCCCTTAATCTTTACATTTCATAACATCCATGCACAAAAAGGCCCCCCAATGAGATTTACTCCAAGGGGCTATTTTTGTGCATGGATGTTATGAAATGTAAACATTGAGAGGATGTTTTTGTAATTTTAAAAGTTAGAGGGGTGCAAGTTGTAATTATGCAAATTTCAAGGGAAGGTCCCAGTAAATAACCCTGTATATATTGTTGCATAATTACAGTTTGCACTTTAACTTTCAAAATTATAATTATCGCCCCTCATTGTTTACATTTCATAACATTCATGTATAAAAAGACCCTAAAGATTTACTTCAATGAGATACTTTTATGCGTGAATGTTACGAAATGTAAACATTGTGGGGAGGTTTTTGTAATTTCAAAAATTAGAGGGATGCAAGTTGTAAGTATGCTAACTTCAAGGGGAGGTCCTGATAAATAACCCTAAGGCCTCGAGAGAGATTGGCGTCTCGGTTAGGGGTAATTGTGTTATGATGATCCAGGCTGTCCAATGGGATCGGACGATCAAGATCCTGGTTTTCCCACTAAGCTCAGAAAATTGATTTTCCCCCTAAATTTTCATATATATCTTTCACTATTATAAGAGAAAAGTTGTCTTTGGTGAAACATTCAAAAATATCAATTATGCCCTTATTTTTATATTTTAATGAAAAATAATGATGTTCATTCAAATAATTACAAAAAATTAAAATACAATGTTCATTCAAGTAATTACACTATTAAAAAAATTAGAAGTAATGATGAAAATCCATTTAAATTCAAAAAGTTTTTTAGTAGTGCTCCTACACCTACTATGGTAGGTTGTCATTAGTCATGTCAGCGGTCTATTCAAGAAAGGTTGTCATTAAGTATATCAGTGGTATTTTTGAGAAGATGACATTAAACCAATCAACTTTATTCAAGTCAAAATTAATATTTTTAGGTCAAAATGTATATTATTTTACAAAATAAAAATTGTAATATTTATGTATATATTTTACGGTCATTTTGAGTCCTCATATGTATATGTTGCGGACGCAGTTTGCTTTGATGCGAGCGCAAACCTCCTTGATGGGGGCGGCCGAAGCACGCCGTCGCCGGTCGGGTACTATCACGCATGGCCATAGGGGCGGAACCCCGTTTCTGACACTCATATATATATATATGTATATATACATACATACACACGAGTGACAAACACGGGGCCGCGCCCCTACGGTCAATCGTGATAATATCTCGACTGCGATATGTTCGGGGCTCCGCACTTATCAATTATTTGATGCAACTTAAAGTAAATACAATATTAATTAATCAACTTTAATAAAGCTGATTGGTTTAATAGTAAATGGTCAAAAATACCGTTGATATCCCCAATGACAGCCTTTCTTGAATTGACAAATGACATGTCCAATAATAGCCTACCATAGTAGTTGTAGGAACTAGGAACTCAACATTTTTTTTAATTTAATATATTTTCATCATTACTTTTAATTTTGGGAGGGTCCAGGGAAGGGTCACACCACAAATTCTGGGAGATGGGCAGAGCCCTCCCGAAGACGGGCAGAGCTCGCAAGATCTCCCCTTGAAAATGTTTATACTGCAGGAGTGTGCTTGTGCGTGTACTAATAATAGATGGATAGATATTCCTAATGTTGAGGTCAGTTATATAATCTCACGGATTCTCCATATTTGTTTGGGGCCAATGTTTATACTGCAGGAGATAGAGAGCCATCATGATATCTAAGCCCTTGGCTTTCCTCGACCGGCATATGGAGTTCTCCAGGCGCAGGCGCCTCTGCTCAATATATTTTCATAATAATTGCAGTAATAATAATGGTAATAATCACTGCTGAGATGCTGGCAGTAGTAAAAGAAGGGTAATTCGCCGCTGTTCCTATATAATATAATTTTCTGATGTTAAGCAGGAGCGGTGTTGGTTGTTTTTTATAACAGTCTTGTTTCAGTTTTGTGGGCGAGCAAGTATTCTCTGGCCGCTCGTGATTTTGCAATGCTTGTGACACGTGTTGGATATTTATTGAGTGTTGTTTATATATTTCAGTGTCGTCTAAATAATTATAATCACATTATGGGGACCAAGTATTTTTGTGTATGCATGTTATGAAATGTAAACTCACATTGCAAGTATTTTTGTGAGCAAGTATTTTTGTTTATATATTTCAGTGTCGTCTAAATAATTATAATCACATTATGGTGAGCAAGTATTTTCGTGCATTCATGTTATGAAATGTAAACTCACATGGAGGATAGAGAGATGCAACTTGCAATTTAGTATACTTATAAGGGATCTACTCTTTTATCTGAAACCATTTACAATACTGTTCATGTAGCCATGTTTGGATCAACTCTTGCCCGGAGCCCCGTTCAAGAGAGGTGCTATTCATGTTCCACAATTTCGCGTAAAAAAATA
The DNA here is from genome assembly GCA_039583875.1 of Platanthera guangdongensis. Taxonomy (NCBI): domain Eukaryota; kingdom Viridiplantae; phylum Streptophyta; class Magnoliopsida; order Asparagales; family Orchidaceae; genus Platanthera; species Platanthera guangdongensis. Next base: position 22,908,436 of record CM077162.1, on the reverse strand, counting down.
TAGCTCAAAATAAATAATTGTTTGTCATGAGCTTCTAAGAGTTTACATTTTTATTAATGTTGCGTTTATCATAGTTGTGTCGCATATGCTATAGTTCATCTGTTTTATGTACATCCAAATGTATTGCATATTTACATTTGTCTTTTTGCAAGTTTATTTAAAGGACCTCTGAAATCTTGTGATGAAAAACAAGAAGTATTCATCATCACCTTGTGAGATTCTGATAACTCTCCTTCTGAGCACACTCCACCAAAACAATCACATTATAACTCTTATGCTTGAAAGTTTTCCTTGCACCCTATTCTAGCAGCTGATCTGCGACACAAGCAAGTCAGCAGCAATCTCACCCCGAGCTTACTCCTGATAGCAGCGGACGTGCGACACAGGTATGAAGAGATTCTATAATCACTGACCTTCCTCTCAATCCGAATCGGCTAGCTCGTGCTATCAATAGATCATCACTCCCATGCATACAATAGCTACGAGCTGCTGTAAGTGCTCTTGCGCGATGTATCACGAGCACACTACCGAGTGCCGCGAGTACACTAAGGAAAGGAGAGAGGAAGTACGAGCATCAATCAGTAGGTTCGCAAGATCTTCTGTTAGGGGAAAGCCACAAACAAAAGCCTAAGAATCCTCCCATGACATCTCTCGCGTCCAGTGAGTCGAATTACAAGAGAGCCCAACATGCGTCCAGTGAGTCGAATTACAAGGCATTCACTATTTTAGTTCCAACAAATGCATCATATCAACCATCTCTCAACACTTGCTTAAAAAATAAAATAAAATGACAAATAAATGAACTAAAAAGTATAAAACATCAAGGAGACAATATATTATGAGAAAGCATTCAAAAAGCGTCACCACAATGTAAAATTAAGAACACCTGCAACATCAGAAAATATATTTTGTCAAACATCTCTGCACTTACATCAGTAACAGATAAATTTCCACCCTCCTTACTGCATTATAAAGAGGGTGAATGGGTTAGAATCTAATCAGTTCCTTCAGCACAAAGACAGCAGAGATGTGAACACCCTTTCCAAGGAGGCAAGGAAATGCAACACCTTTTCCAGCCGCACCAGCTCGAGCAGTCCGGCTCCTGGATTTTAATCTGGCAGCAACAATTCGCTGTAAAAGTCGTCGTGCTTTTCGTGTAGGTTACCTGTCTTTCGAGACTCCGACGCAGCTTCCTAAGCCGCTGGATTGTGGTGACAGTTTCCATGTCCTTGATGAAGTGGGAGAGGTGGAGGATGAAGTCGGGGTAGAGCTCGAGGTTGCAGTGGGTGCCTCCTTTGATCCACAACGGCTCGTAGGGGTCTCGCGCGAGCTTCCACAGCCTATATCCATGGAGGCGGTTCACAACTTCGTCGTCCGTTCCCTGGCCAGGCACAGAAGGTGATTTTATGATTACTCATACTTCAATAGCATTATACAAGGTGTTAAACCTAAATTATGCAAATAACTTTCATCCAGTGGAACCCCGACGCAAGAGTTGGCAGTCTGGGCGCCCTGCGGTCTAGCGTTCCGCAATCAACTACATATTTCATGCATGCCCATCCCGTTGTCGGAGACACAAACTTTGCCCAATCAATGCATCCCTAATCCTCATATTTTGTGCAAAGTCATAAGACTAATCATAACCATCTAAATATTCAGAAGGTAAAACTCAAATGTTGTCATATTTATATTTCCCCCCACTAAAAATACATGCAAGAGGCCATACTCTTTTCTCTAGTCACCAAGATGAGGAGGCTCTCACAAAAAGTAAGAATTTTCTCAGTTCAAAGTTTTTTTCACGCGCCTATTGATCAATATTATTAACATGATGCTAAATATCGAATACTATACAAATAAATACTATTCAAGATTCCACCTATTATAGAAATTAAGGCTCCGTTTGGCACAAGCGGTGGCAGTCATGAACACGGTGGTTATGAACTGTCGTTCGTGAACGCCCGACCTCACCTAAGGAACTTCATCCACTTACATGTTCAAAACTAGTTTTATTTTCTTGGTTCGATTGTAACCGTCATCTTGCCAAACATACATTCTATGACGGTGACGTTTTTGTCCAAACTCACCGGAGTAAAAACGCCGTGCCAAACTGAGCCTAAATCAAGAGGAGAGTCATGGAGTTGTCAATGGAGAACCTACATGGATTACGAGCACTGGGGATTTCACCTTTTTGATCTTCTTAACATTCTGCATATGGAGAAAACAATTGTTTAAAGGAAAAATGATTAGAGATGAACATGAACTGAGAATGTAAAATTCTTTCAAAGCCGAAAACTTACATTATAAATATCCAGACAGAATGAGAAATTTACATGGCATAAGACCCGGAGACCGGATAATATTGCACTATGGAGCACGACGCCTCTCAATCTCGGCAGACGTGATGCCAAGTGTAGGGTCGGTCCGCTGCCAAGTGATTGACCATACAGCACAAGATCTTCCTGACTGACCCCATACTCAGTTTGGAGGCACTCATATATTGCTTCTATGTCTGCATAAGTGTTGGACTCACTTGGCTGGACAACATAAAATGAAGATGAGGATCATTAAAAAAAGGTTTCCTGAATGATAGAATGATAAATGATAAGTGTCTAGAATATTCCCACGCGTAAGGAAACTAAAATGGTAGTGTAACACCCCAAAATCGTGTCGCGAGTTTAAATGAGTTTGTGGTGCGTTTATGGGGCGTGGTCTGCGGATAGAGGGTGTGGGCTAGGGTTTTATGTAAAACCTAAACCTAACTCCTCTCCCCCCTTCCCGATTTCCCTCTCCCTCTCTCGTTTTTCTCACGTGCAGCAGCCGAGCCCGATCCACCTCCCTCATCTCCCGATCTTCTTCTCCTGTCGCCGCTGGAAGGAGCAGAGCTCCGATCGGCCGCCGGCTGGAAGGAGGAAGGAGTTCCCTTATCTTCCTCTCCCGTCCTTCTCTCTCTCGAGCTGCCGTCGCTGGAAGGACCCGGGCCTTTCGTTTTTGGGAGCTGGCCGCCAGTAAGGGGGAGAAGCATCTTCTCCTTTTCTAGGAGCAGACCAGCCTCGCCTCCTCCTCCTCCCTCTGTCCTGGCCACCACCAGTAAGGGGGAAACCCGACCTCCCTTTCTCTTCCTTGTCCCGGCGGCCGCCGGCTAGGGTTGAGGCTGTGACCGACCTCCCTCTCCTCTTGGCCGACCAAGAGGGATTAGGGTTAGGTTTGCACTTGCGGGAGGAGGCCGTCCGGAGTTGTTGGTGGTGAGCAACTCGAGTTTGGCTAGGGATCGCGGCGAAACGTTCGATTTGGAGCTCGGACCGGTGCGTGGAAACCAAGTCCGTGACGACCAAGCTATGACTCTGAAACACGCGTCAAGGGTAACGACTTTTTTTCTTGGGCAGGTGAAGCCCTTAATTTTTTAGCATGGTTGCACGGAAGCCCCTCCCCACCGACGATGGGGGAAGGGCGCTCTCCGACGGGTTGATGTGTACATCCCCGTAATTTAATTGCATTTAGTACCCTGAAGTGCGAGTACGGTTTTAGGCATGCTGTGTGAAACCCATCCGGAAGTGTGGCCTGAATTGGTGATGTTCTGTGGGTTCCCGGAGAAGACTCCGTAGAAGTTGAATATTTCAGAATGGAGGTCTGCCCAGGGCGGCAGTTAATACCGGAGGTGTGCTCTGGGAAACACCCTAATGTTTGCATAGGATCGTTGTATCGATAGCATTAGCTCCCGGGGAGCTTATGTGGTGCTGTGTGCCCTACCGGTCTCTCGGAGACCGTGTGCTAGCGTGTTGAGTTGCGTGTCTTGGGTGCCCAATTTTGGTGGCCACGCGAGCCAACTTTGAAGCATAACATGTGTTTTGTCGTGTACAAGAAAGGGAATGCTGACCCGCGTAGTTGTCATTAATGCACGACGATTTGAGCAACGAGAAAGAGCTGAACTATACCCGCTCTATGTCGTTCGGCTAAATAGACCTAATGTACGTGTCAATTGCCGTTGGCATAGGGGTGAGCCGAGGCTATAAGCCTGACTAGTAATGCTCAAGCGGAACCATCCAGTCCGGGACTGAGATTAGTGGTGGACTAGTAAAGTTCACCGTTGAGGTGCTTTATGCACTATCGTATGCCTGTGATGGCAAAAAGGTGGGACTCAGGGTAACCCGGTACACCCTTAAGGTGCCCTGAGTGCATGAGATATTTGGCCGTTTGCGTCAACGTCTGTGGTGTTTGGTGCTTAAGTTGCACATTTATATTAAATATGTGATCATGCTAATTGCTTGCAGGGATTAAGCACCACCACCCCGAGAAAGGGGTGGGGTCGTTATAATTTGGTCAGCTCCAGCTGACCGTTGCCTTGTTTGCCACCGCTTGGTGAAATGTTTTGCGTGCAGGTGTCGCAGAGCCAAGCGGGAAGTAGCGGGCTGGAGCCCAAAGGCGTGCCGGCCCTCGAAGGCCCAATATTTTGCTACTGTTTTTCTTATTTTGCCGGCCTGCGTGCCGATGTTTGGAAACCGTTTTTAATTTGGTGAAACTTTATTAATGTAAGACCTTAAGACCAGAACTCTTTGGTGTATGTCTTTTCATTCCCGGTGTATAACTGTTAGTGACCATTCCCTCTTGAGTGTGTTGGTTTTAACTTGTTATTGTTTCCGCTAGTTTGCAACTCTGTGTTAGAGTGCGTTTAGATTTTTAAAGGTTATGGTTTCATTTTGTAACCCTTTAATCTGTTTGTGTAATATGGAGTGGGGCCCCGACTGGATCCTCTGTTATATTATTCGTGACGGAATGAGGGTGTTACAGGTCGTGTGCACTCAATATAGATATTTGACCTCTCCACCTTTGGATGCGTGAGTAACATGGTATTAGAGCAGGCTAAGCCTAATCCACATCAATGAATTTTTAAAAAAATTATCCGTGTGTTAGAGGGCAAAGACTATGCTTGAGTTCTAACATAGTTTTGTGCACTTAATATAAATCATGGGCCTCTCCAACTTTAACCAATTGAATTTAGGTTGGATGCTTGAGTTCCAACATGGTATCATAGTAGGCTAAAGCCACATGTTAGACTCTATGTGTGAGATGGCGTGTTGAGAATAGCCACACATTTGAAAACTAAATAACCTTGTTCACTTAATATAGATCTCGGGTCTCTACAATCTTTAACCAATTGAGTTTAGGTTGGATGCTTGAGTTCTGAGAACATGGGAGCTCAAAAATTAGAGCCTAAGGATCAATAAAGAATAGCATCGCATGCGAGAATCATAAGAGAGCTCAAAGAAGTAGATTTGTTTTGAACTTGTCCTGACAATAGAACTATGTTTCTATGAAATGTGAACCAAAGACGGGAGCAATTATACATAAATTACCAGAGAAAAATATTCTATGGACAGCATTGTCAGCCTTTAAGCAATATGAAAGAGAACAGGGAGAAATGCTCACAGTTTTATAGTGTTCAGAGGAAGAAAGATCATACCTTACCAGAGGAAGCCCCATATCCAGAGTAGTCATATCTGCAGAGTAAATAAATTTTCAGTTGAATAATCATCAAGAAAGCAACTTTTGTTAGGAAGAGAAACAGTAGTGGGTTCTGTCTAGAAGAAGAGATCATAAGATAATATTAAAAACCAAGCATTCAATCTAAAATCATATGGCTGGAGATGCGGGATTATTCTCAACACGCTCCCTCATGTGTAGGATCTTTGTCCCATAACACATGAATTACTTTTTATTTTGGTGATGTAAAAATTAGGCCTAACTTTATACAATGTTGGAACTAAAACATCTATACAAAAACCACTTGGTTGGAGGTCGAGACACACAAGATCTTATGTTAAATGATATAATTTCAAGTCAGAATGACAAACTGTTTGAATTATCGAGTCAATGTCGGTCTATTAGAATATTTAGGAGTGCGTGGATTTTGTTCCACATCGTGAGTCAAGTTGTAAGTGCCAATGTATTTCCTATACATTATTCCCTATATGGATGAATAAGATCATTCAAGTTTTTTCCCATCTTAATTTCAACATGCTATCAGAGCCATCCATCTGAAACCCTAAATTCCTTTTTCCCGTGCGTTGCTTCCGCCTCTTTTTTTCGTTCCCGTCAAGCCCGTCGCATACTTGCTCCTGTCAAGTTTTTCTGCTCCCGCTCCTGTCGACGGAGTCAATCTCTGATTCCGTCGACAGGCGCGGTTCTTGGTCTCCACGGTGCTGCACCTCCCGCCCGCGACATCGATGCCAGATCCCGCCTACTTCACCGCCGCAAAGCTACGTCGACGACCGCCGCTGGCTACGTTTTCCACCGTCGCTTCTCACAGTAGACAACTGCTGCTCTTCCACCGCCGCTAGCTATGTCAACGACTGCCGCTGGCTACGTCTTCCCGATCGATCTCGTCAAGCCTGCTACGGCTCTCGTCCCAGATCATGTCGAGGATGTATTTCTTGTCATCAGCGCGACTTCTCATCCCGATGTCTCCTCTCTGGCTGCTGCTTTTGGCGTTCCCATTGTTGATTGCTCTTCGACGATGCAGATCTTCTTTCCATGGTGCGGTTTTCGACTTCAACCGCCTCCAGACATGCTCTGGCTTTCTGATCTGTACTCCATCCACCTCCAGTAGTTGCCCCACTTGCCTCGGCTACTTCGCTGCTACAGATCCAACTGCTGCCCTTATTTTTCTGACGATTCCAGTCGCGGCAGACTCTTTCAGGGTTCTGATCTCTCTTCAAAGATGATGTTTTTTGTGTGTTTTCAGTCATTTGTCTGTGTTTTTATTTTTGCATTTGCTTCATGTTGTTGGTATGCCTATATGCACACGTTCTCCACGTGATGGTGAGTGTTAGGATGAATGCGACTCGGATGATCTTTCTCATTATTCGCCTTCGTTCCACACAATCTTTAGGCTTATGTCGTGTGTTGTTTGCGTCTCCCCATATTTCTTGGGATTGATCGTGTGTTGGGACGCGACTGATGTTGGCGTTCTAGTCTCATCGGGTTGTGCCACGTGGGACTGTGTCGTGCGAGACTATGTCGTGTGGGATCGCCCTTTGTGCGGATTATCCTCGACATATTATCCCCGATGGGTTAATGGGCTATCCCCGATCACTCGCTTGATGATTTGTTTCACATTTTTCGTTCTCTTTCTTTCTCTTTCGCATGCATTACAATTTTTCTTGTTTTTCTTTGTAAAAGCATCATCATTGTGGCTTATCTAGCATCAATTTTATAAAATTATTATTGCAAGTTACAAATCATCAAATCTCATATAGTTGCATGTAAAGTTAACCAATTATCCCCCCATTAGGACAGTCCTGCATTATAATTGAGGACTTCCGAAATACATACCCCAACTTCGAGGACAAGTTTGATCTAAAGGAGGGGAGCGATATCACATGTGCTATTACCAGTTGCTATTATGGCAAGCGGCATGGTGTCGAAGTGTGGTAAAGTCAACATCGATTTTCATTCCGCGTTTACTTTTATTCATCAAAAAATTTTATTATTTCATTATGTAGCATTTATTTACGGGCCTAGGTTAGTACGGGTTGTACGTTTTTTCTTTCATTCAATACTTTGTATTTATACCTTGTTAAACCTCCTCCCCACACTGTACGACTGTCCAACCCCTTCCAACACACAACAGGTGCATACTAAACCTCCTCCCGAGTGCTACTCATCCCCGCCAGTAGTAATAACCGCCAGCTACTGCATTCACACGTTAGCTGCAATTGCAGCTGGTGCTCTATATAGTCGTCCACGTGGCTGCTCCCAACACACCGCTGGTATTATTCGCAACATTGCGCCAGCCGTCATCCTTATTCGTCGGGCCGCTCGGGTCACTCCTCACCACGACTCCACCTCTACTTTGCTCCTCCATCAAACTTGACGACCCAGCATCGGGAGCTCCGGAAAGGCACCAATCTTTTATCTCAATATAGGTCATCATGGAGGGTCGAGGGGAACAATAACTGCACCCTTCCCCTTCGCCTTTTTCCACCACATCTCGCTCGGTGACTCTACCCTACGCAAGGACCTATGACAACTAATTAACTACCTACTATTTCAATCACAATTGAGCAAAATTTTTAAACATTTTGCACAACAAAGAAGCAAAAGAAGAATAACAACAACTAATTTTGCCGATTTAAACAAGCATAATGGCATTTCAAAACCAATTAAGTGAATGAGATGAAAATAGTGAACATATGATGGGTAAAGTGAAAAAACTACCATATATAATACACTAACCCCATCAAATTGACCCTGAGATTGAGCTTGAGTTGAACAAAGAGCTCATAGAGCTGCCCAAGATCTGTAGCATTGCCATGGGAGTAGAGGACCGTGAGCTTCGCATATGGATTTCGTAAATAGAAGGCGACGATTTTATTCCCCTTCCTGTTCTCCACCATCAGCACATCCATGGAGGGGTCCCTGTGGATGCCAGACACCACCAGCTTCCCTCCACGAACTTCATCTTTTCTGATGCCATAAGTTGGTGGATGGGGAGGGAAGAAGGCAAACTTAGCTGCCACATCTGAAACCGAGCACCCCCACAACATTGAGGGATTTCCAACTCATTGACAAATGGAAGATCTTAGGTTGAAGAGACTGTGAAATTTCGCCCAAACAAAATTGAAAAAAAAATCAAAAGTGGGTTTTAGGAAAAGGGGCGCTCGGGGTTTAAGGGTTTTAATAAGTCATTGGAAACATAAATGGGAATCGAGTGTAAGAAAGAGATGGATTTTTGCTGGTTTATGATACCTTCCGAATCTCGACTGAGAAACATCAAGATTGTTCAGGCTCATTTCGAAAGCAGGGGGTTTCTGGAATTAGGGTTTTTTTTTTGGAAAAGGGGAGAGAAACGTATCTGCCATGGATTTGAGCTTCAAGATCTCCGTTCTATTGAAATGCGTGTGATGTAGACGACGCGAAACCAGAAGTATTTGGAACCTCAATCTTTCGCAGGGTTTTTGATTAGAGGAAAATTTCAACAACAACAACAACAAAAACGAAGAAGGATCGCTGAGACTTCTGCTATGGATTCCGATCTGTTTGATTTGAATTATTGGGGCTTTCATTCATCGGATTGGGATGAACAGCGACTCATCTCTCTCTCCTCTCTCTCTCCCTCTCTTCTCGGGCCTCGGCTCTTCCATTGACAAAGCTCAAGTGGGCCTTGAAACTGATTTGGTGCACGAAGGATAAGATGGAAGGTGAGAAAGGACGCTAGGGTTTTTGAATATACAGGCTCTCTCTCCTCTCTCTCTCTCTCTTCTCTACATAGATTTGTGCCCGCGTGCGCCAGTGTGTGGGATTGGAATCGGGGATGGTGGAGAAAGAAGACGGCATTTCCATTTATTAATCAGACTTCTGTTGCTTTCTAGTACAGGTTTTGAGGAGAGAGAGAGAGGAAGAAGGAGAGAGAGAGAGGAAGAAGGGGGAGAGAGAAAGAGGGCTCAGAAATTCGAGAAGTAGTCACATCATGACCATTGAATCTGTGTCAGGGGTAAGCTCGTGTTGATTTCTGACGTTTAAAGGAGTTGTCATTTTAAAATTATTTTAGACTGCTAAAAATTTTGGACCTATTTCTGAAAAAATTGGGTCCAAATTATTTTTTATAGAAAAATAATATTTTAAAATGACAAGAAAAAAAATAATGCTCTATTTGTTTGGAAGTTTTGCCGCTTCTTTTTGTGCAAATGCTGCCGAAAGGAGGGTAAACAAATGAATCTCCGGCGGCGTTTGCTCCGTTTCCACCCGCCCGCCTTGAGAAATTCCCCAAATAATTCCGTTTGGAGCGATGAGCGATGTCAGAAAAATGATTTTGGCGAAAAATGATTTTGGCGGCGAGCGATGAGCGAGGTCTAACTTCTACACATGAGAAACTCGGTGCACAAATAATAGCGCTAAATTTATTAATTCTCAGAAAATTAATTAAATTGTGCCCTATTTGTATTCAAATCGTAATTATGATTGAGGTGTTACGCAAATCAAATAGCCTGTGAATAATTCGAGCATGGGTTTGGAAAGATTTGATTAAGATTCTTATTTTTCTAATTTGAATCTAAATAATATTATTTTTGTTAAAATGATGGAAAATATAATTTAATAATCATATATAACTAATAAAACTCTCGTTGTACAATCCGTAATTCGTCGAGATCAGATGTAACCGATGATGATCTATAGGATCTCGCCCACAGGACGAGAGTAGAAGAAGTCACCTCCCATGTGCGAGATCCATGCTCCCTGGGGCGAGTGAAGCCCCCTGAGGGCGAGTTCCAGGCTCCCTGGGGCGACTGCAGCCCCCCCCCCCCCCCCCCCGGGGCGAGTTCCAGGCTCCCTGGGGCGAGTGCAGCCCCCTGGGGCGTGTTCCAGGCTCCCTGGAGAGAGTGCAGCCCCCGAGGGCGAGTTCCAGGCTCCCTGGAACGAGTGCAGCCCCCCGGGGGCGAGTTCCAGGCTCCCTTGGGCGAGTGCAGCCCCCAGGGGCGAGTTCCAGGTTCGGGGCAAGTGGCGAGTTCCAGCTTCAGCGGGTACTCGCCAACCCCAGGATATCTCTTTAGGTCTGCTAATAGCCCCTCCGAACAGCCGAGTTACGTTGTTGACAGACCGTTTTGGGTTGCTTATTGTAAATCAAAAGACGAGATTGTGCTATTGATAAACCAGACTTGAAAACTATAAGTAGACCCCCCATGCCACCCTAGGGAGGGGGACATCTTCTTGCTTCCCACTTCCCCAAGGCTGACTCCGGTTGGCGAGTGCTCTCAAGTCCCTCCAAGGTGCCCAGCTCAACATTGATGAGGGAGGGGAAGCGCTATTTGATCTTTCGGGCTTGTGGCAGTGCCTCCTCACTGTAGCTCGGGGTCTATCTCTTAGTTCCAAGAAGCTGGCCAGGTGCTCTCGCTTGAGAGAAGTAGGTGCAAGCCACCCCCTTTGGATCCGCACTCCTCAAGGAACCGAGTTCCGATTTCAACACTCGTAACTATAATATAAGTTATATACATGATATATTTATATATGTCTGAATCCGAATTTGAATCTGAATTCGATTCCGAATTCAAAGCTAAGATTTTGGGATGAATCCGAACCAGAATAAGTTTTCAAATATTTGAACGAATTCAAATCTGAATCTCCGCATAAACTGCATTCTATCATAATTTCGGATTTGATCGATGTATTATTTGATTCAATTACAATGTTATTCAATTTAGTTCAGTTCATGGACACCCTTAGGTATTTCAATATAATTACATATTTTATTTTTATATTTTTTATTACGTATAAAAAATTATATAGTTTAGTGAGATTATAACAAAAGATAGGACACATTGACGGCAAAGGATCCATATAATCCACCCCACGATAGGGGATAAAGCTTTGAGTGTTGTTTTATAAAAATAATTATATAGAACAATTAAAGTTATTAAACAATATAATTTTTTGTTCTCTGATATTATTTTTATTAAAAAACAATAATATAATAAACAAATTATATAAGAGAATTGCTATAGGCATCACAATTTTGATTATTGACATCATTTTTGCTCCGTTTGGGAGGACTTATTTTCACCGGTCAAGCGGTCATGACCGCATGAACCGGACTTAATTAAGGTCCGGTTCATGCGGTCATGACCGCTTGACCGGTGAAAATAAGTCCCCCCAAACGGAGCCTTTGTTAAAGACATCACACACAGCTAATGTCACCTTAAAATGTAAATTGCACAACGAAAATTTCAAGGCACTGCAAATGAACTATAGATTAAAAAAGAGATTTTTATAAATTTCAATTACACTTTATTGAAAGCATCGCAAAAGATTTAAATGACACTGTTACAATCAAATTTTAGAATACGAGCAAAACAGTCTCCAGTTCATAACAACGCTATCATTTCTTCTTGAGTTCTTTCTTCAGTTGAAGATGTTGAGCAACTCAGGAAAACCTGCCAAGGTTCAATAATAAGGATCACATTTTCACACCATTTGTTTTCATTTTTAATTTCTATGTTGGCGGGTGCATCCGGTGAGTCGAAACGTCACTTTGGAACCGGAGAAGGAGATGTGAGGGTCGAAACAGAGCGAATCGGGACCGTTTCCTCCTTGCTGCGGGTGCAAACGGAGGAAGCAACGACGACGGCCGTTTGTTCACCCGCCGTCCGGCGGCATTTGCTACAAACGGAGACACCGAAATGCCGAACGAAACGAAGCTTTAATCTTTTTAATTCCTAACTTCTGTCTTCATTTTTAATTCCTAACTTCTGGATAGGGTTTTTGCTGATGGGCCACCACAGCAAGTAAAATGAAATTTCTTCCCAACCTAAAATTGAGAATTGGCTGAAATTATAATCTAAAAAGTAAAATAAAAGGCAATTACTTTGTGGAATTAAAATGACACAAATGAATTCTTGCTTGCCCTTATTAAAAATCCTTCAAGCCAATAGGGGAATTACATTTTTGTTGTTGTTGTAGGTGGAGTTGTGATCGCTGACATATATATAGATGCTCATGTTTATGCAAACTCCTTCAAGGCTCCATGGCGTGAATAATCGTGGCAATGGGCATGCATCACTCATAATTAGCAAAACCAAATAATTATCATTTACAAATCCAATGGTAATTAGCTTTGGATCTGTCCGTGACATAAAGTGGAGAGGAAGAAATGTCAAACATTGCTCCCTTGAAAGCTCAACTATTGCAACTGGAATGCAGGGGAGGAGCGGCGCCTGGAGAGTTCTTGAGGGCTGGAGGGGATGGAGCGGCGGCTGGAGAAGATATCTTGAGTGTCGGGGAGGGGCTGCGGCTGGAGCGTTGAGGGAGAAGGCGTGCGACAGGAGGGAGCAGCCCTAGGGTTCCGAATGTCTGATTGTGAGCGGGAGGAAAAGGTGCGAACCACCGTGGGCCATTAGGTTTTTTTAGGGTTGTATTTATCCTCTAAATTTAACAGTATACGGTGCCAAAAGTCAAATCTGCGGTGCCTATAACAATTCCCTTGCATAAATATAATTGATTTATTAAACTTGCACATATCTCTAAGGCATAATACGGGTAGCGGTAATACCTCACTCGTTACTTGATGCTCACAAGTACATTGTGCGATGAATGAAATTTTTTTGGAACCGATCATGTCTTCTAATTTGGAGATGGAGTCATTGCGATGCTGTCATACAACAACAACACTCAAGTCTTTATCCCACTATAGGTGGGGTCAGCTATATGGATCTGTTGAAGCCAAAATTTGACCTCAACGAAAGTTCGAAATCAGGGGCGTAGCCAACACCCACTTGTCTCGAGCTCTGACCCCCGACTGGCTGTGAAGGACCAGAAACCGACCCAAAGCCTCAGCAGGGAGGTCTCACCGCTTACCCGAAATATCTCTGAGAGCTTCCCCTCCAAAGCCAAAAGCTGGGCTTGGAGTTTCTTAGAAAACACAGGAAAACTCTTTTAAAGTCCCAGAAAAAAGTGCTTCTGAAGAACCCTTATGAGTCTATTTATAAGCCTCTGAGTTTGAATTGCCAATAACCAAACTGAACCGACCTGAAATTACCAAAATACTCTTGGTCGGGTCTGTCAACAGCCAAACTCCGCTGTTCTGAAGAATTATATGCAGACCATCGAGGGCAAAAGCGTAAAATCACCTAGGGTTAAAAAGGTGAACCACCTTCCAACTGAACCGGCGCTCGGCGAGAGCACTGTCTCGCGGACGAGAGCTCCTACTTATGGGACTCGTCTCGCCCAGCAAGGCTCTCGCCTGAGCTGCTGGGCCCTCTCTCTGGGTCCGTCTCGCCTGGAAAGGCTCTCGCCTGAGCCGCTGGGGTCCTCTCGCCTAGCGACCCGGCCTTAACCCGACAAGTAACCCTTTTCCTGGGACCCACTCGCCAGTGAGTAGGCTTCTGTCCAAGAGCCCCTCTTGCCTTACCAGGACAGACCTCCAGGTTCCCCCCCCCTTTGACCTTGGAAGACTCGATCCATCATGCGCTGATATGTAGCCACTGCGTTTTTCAATCCAAAGGATATCATCTTATATCTGAAACATCCCTCCCTCGTGATGAAGGAGACGTCCTTGACATCAGGAGGGTGCATTCGGATCTGATGGTAACCTGAAAAAGCATCCAAAAAACTCATAATAGAAAAACCAACGGCTGAATCAACCAGCGCATCGATTCGAGGCAGGGGGTAGCAATCCTTGGAGTATGATTTATTTAATAAGGAAAAATCGATACACATGCGCCACTTCCCGCCCCCTTTCTTTACCGTTACCACGTTGGAGATCCAGCCTGAATACTGGATCTCCGAGATGAAGTCAGCCTCCAGAAGCTTCTTGACCTCCTCGCGGATGGGTTCCTCCAGCTTGATAACGATGTTCCTCATCTTCTGGCGAATGGGGCGCGTCCGGGAGTCCAGGTTCAGGCGATGACAAGCTACATCTGCATCGATGCTCGGTATGTCAACCGCGCACCAAGCAAAGATGTCGACGTTGCTCTGGATGCAAGCCCACACTCGTTCCTAGTCCTCGGGACTCAAGCTCCTGCTGATCCGCACCCTCTGCACCTGGCCAGCGCTGGTGAAGATTTCCATCTCCACCACTTCTCCAGCCGGCTCCAGCCGCGACTGCTCCCAGCCGGCTCTTGCTCCCTCTTCCTGCCCAAACTCTTCCTCCCCTCCTGCTTCCTCGACCTCAATCGCCTCCCCTAGGCTCTCACGCTGCCGCTGCTCGACCTCCACGCCTATCAGGACCTCCCTCTCAACTCCTCCTACTCCTTCCACCTGCCGACCCTCTTGCGGCTCCGATCCTCCGTCCCTCTGGACCTTCTGCACACCTCCTCCTCTTTGCTCCTCCTCAATTCCTCCCTCGCCTCCTCCAGGCTCACCTCCTCTCCGACAACCTCTTCCTGCTCCGCCATCTCCCTCTCCAGCTCTTCCACCTCCGCTATCCAAGATATGGTGTTGACCGCCGTCACGTAGCATTGTCTCGCCACCTTCGAGTCCCCCCTGATCCTAACCTGCACCCCTCCATTGTTGAACTTAAGACATTGGTGAAACGAGGAGGGGACGCAACGAAAAGCGCTGATGAGGGGGCGCCCAAAGATGGCGTTATAGCTGCTCGGGGCGTCCACGATCAACAGGATTATTGGCAAGTGTGTCCGTCTCTCTGGGTCCCCCCTGATCCTAAATTGCACCCCTCTCTCTGGGTCCGTCTCGCCTGGAAAGACTCTCATCTGAGCCGCTGGGGTCCTCTCACCTAGCGAGCCGGCCTTAACCCGGCGAGTAGCCCTTTTCCTGGGACCCACTCGCCAGTGAGTAAGCTTCTGTCAAAGAGCCCCTCTTGCCTTACCTTCCTCTCTCTTCGAACGCGAACTGTTCCTACGAGCCTGAGGTTGTACAGGATCCTTTGTCGCCATTTTGTCCTATCTTTTGTCATAATCTCACTAATGCCCAAGTACATCATGTCTTTTCTTATAGTTTCATTTCAAGTTTTTATTGATCTACCCCTTCCTCGTTTAACATGCCCAGTGACTACACTCTCACAACGCCTAACATGTGCCTCTAATGGTCTCCTTTGTACGTGTCCAAACCATCTTAGACGAGCTTCTCGCATCTTCTCTGCAATTGGCGCTTCTCGCCTCTATTGATCTCCTTTGTGCGTGTTCAAACCATCTTAGCGGGATAAAGGCTTGCGATGCTGTCATGTGACGTAAAATTTATAATATGATCGCACCGCAATGTTACAAAACTGATCACTTGAAGTTTATAAAATGATGGCAAGGATTACATAGTCTGAATGCAAAGTTATAGAACTGATTGCAGGAAGTCCAACTTTGATCGTAGGGAGTCCACGTGGCAGCATCCCAACGGTCCCGTCTCCAAATCTGAAAACACGGACCCAAAAATTTCCTGCTACGAATAATGCTTTCATGAAAGAGACGTCGAATGAATGACGACTAGAAGTATTGTGGTGAACGCATTTATCATTGCCGAAATTTTTGGTTCCCAGTCCGGATTCAAACCAAGGTGCCCCCGCACGCAACTCATGAAGCCGAGGACGATGAGAGAATGAATTTCTCCTGATATTTTGTCTATTTGGTGGTGAGAGCGACTGCGGGTAATCTCAACCTTTATGAAAGGGGTGAAGTCAGAGTAATTTTTGGATCCGGGTAGCATTTTCAGAAGGAGTGCGAGTTGAGATGACCGCTTGATTTTAGATATGACCAACAACAATAAATAAAGAAAAGAAAACGAAAAAAATATGTGAGAACACGCTAGATCGGACGGCGAGCAGGATTGATCCAATGGCGAGATCGCAACTCGCGCTCCTTCCTCTAGAAATGCTACCTGGACCCAAAAATCATTTGTGAAGCGAAGGCGGTTTTCTGATTCAAAACTAAATGTGGGAAGCATACAAAGAAAACGAGGGAATCACGTGCGAATGAGAGGAAGCAATCTCGATGGTTTGACGGTGTGACCCAAAAGGGTTGCAAAAGATGCGACCCGAATGGTTTGGGTTGGTTGTAGATGCACTTCAAATGGGTCAACTGCGACGCAAATGGGACGCAAAAATGTGACCATTTGGGTCGCATGCGAGACCACGTGACCCATTTGGGGGCCGTTCTGGCATTCATTCAAGGCATCTCCGAGGGACAAAAGCATGGTTCCAAATGTTGTAGTGATGGAGACCAAGCAGCGTAGTTGTTAAGTGAAATGACTGAACGACTAGTGCTCCTTGTTACTAAAATATCCGTGGCGTCTCACGATCTCTTATGGGGGTGTCCATCGAGAAGAGAGGGATCAGGATCCTATTCATTTATGACGAAATGAATAGTATTCATTTGAAGATGTGATGGATAAGATCATTCTGCAATACATCTAAGGGTTTAGACTTTTTATATTAAAAGAAAAATATAAAGGGATGAGATCAAATATACCTGAGATCAAAATATGATCTACAGGAAATCACCCTGAGTGAGTCCAGATTCTGGACGGAAAAATTCCGCCCACAAAAGAACCCGTAGCAAAGGGCGAAACATTTTTTGTGGACTCGTGGTTCTTCTATTCAAAACTAATGGTGTGAAACAACATGATTGTGTATAGCGGAAAGGAGATAAGCTAAGGCGACGGAGATGGAGCATGGGTGGCACTTTTTGGGGCGAAATTGCGACATGACAAAAATTTGTGACACCCAAACAATCAATAAAATTTCACCTTATTCACGGGAAACATACATGTTTAGCTCGTGGAATCATTTAATTTGATTTAAAATAAGGATGATGTTATTAACAAATTACGTTTCGCTTTTAGCATACTCAATTTCTCCTTTTAGTAGTTATTTTGAAGTCCTACTATCTTATATTAGTGATACACCTTCAAAATCAAATCCCCTCCGGCGCCCTAGCATTTCCACGACTCCTCGTTGCGCCTCTCTTCGTCGCTGCTTCCTGAGAAACGATGACAAAAGGAGCATGCATATCGTTCAACATGCACTACATCGCTCATTCAGGAGGCCGACTTCAATCTCGAGTGCGAATTCCTTCACGAAGCGTTTAAGGCTTCGTTTGATTAGGCGGTGGCGGGAGCAGCCGATGACTGAAAAAGGAGCTTTGGGACCGACAGGAGGGAGGTGGGGATCGAAACGGATATTGGCCTAAGTAATATCTTTGAAACCATGGGAAAACTTACACTGGCCTTTTCTCAGGTGTTAACTACTACTATTAGAACAATTTGACCAACTGAATAATGAATAGATTGTACACACTAATTTGGCATGAATGAATGTAACTCATTATATAATTAAAATTGAGTAATGTTAATAGGACCCTTCTATTGGCTAATAGAACTCCAAAAAAGACAAATAATATATTAAAATGGCTGCTAATAGCGACTTCATGGGTGCTATTAACATTGCCCCTTAAAATTATTAAAAAATTATGATTTGCTAATAATAAAATGTGTTGAAAGAGGAGAAATGGAAAATAAAAGCGCATGATATTCATCCTCAAAGGGGCTTTTTATAGGGATTACAACAAGACTCATAACTACTGACTCAAGATGTGAGACTAAATCCACTCACTCCTAAATACTCTAATAGACCGACATGACATTTCCAACACTCCCCCTCAAGTTGAAGGGGGAACCTTTCAACTTGGACACATCAAATAATGACTATGAAGGTATACAATGCGGGAAAAAACATCAGGCGAGCCACCGAGGGAAATTTCAAATCGGAGAATCAAGTCGGGGACATAGCCACACACGACGCAGGACCCACACACACATGGACTCGCTGGAAACCAAACAACCAACATCACCCACACACACAACATGCGAAAGAAAACGAAAGATGTGGGGCACATCATCAAACGGGCAACCAATGATAATCCGTCGGGGATAATCTGTCGGGGATAATCCGTCGAGGATAATCCACACAAAGGGCAGTCATACGCGACATAGTCCCGCATGACACGGTCCCACGCAACATAACCCACTGAGATAAGAACAATCAAAACAATCGCGCCCCAACACATGACCAATCGAAAGACAAACATGAGGAGATACAAACATCACACGACTTACGTCTAGAGGCCGCGTGGAACGAAGGCGAAAGTCGGGAAAGATCATCCGAGTTGACAGTCGCCCTCATCCCAACACTCCCCCTCACGTGAATAACACGTGCATGAAAGCATAACACTAAAAACAGACACAAATATTAGACATAAACACAACACACTCTCAAAAACATAACATAAAACTGCTATGGAGAACGACTATCAGCAATATCACGATCCCAGATGCAGCAAGAAAAGCACGAGCACAAGCCAACGGCGAGCAGAAGGTTCAAAGGCTGCGAGCATAGTGCTCAAGTAGCGACAAGTAAAAGAAGGCTCAAGTAGCAGCAATCAGGATGAGGGAGCCATCCCATCACAGAGAAACATCGTCCACGAGAGTGGCCGCGGGAACATCCACGAGAGAAGAGAAGCAGCTGCAGGTCGTGTCCGACTGATGTGGGTTAGCGTCGAGAGCATCAACATGGAACGGGACAGGAAGCAAGAAGTTGTCGTCGAGTAGCAGCGGGGGTGTGGATGTCAGAGTAGTAGCCAGGAGGAGAACAGCTGGCACACGAAGCCACGGGAGGAATAGTTAGCTCAGTCAAAAGAAGACGCAGACAAAGGCATAAATAGGTGTAGTAGTCGAGCGGGAAGAACACACAGCCAGTGGCTGCGATGAAGAACAGGATCCCACCGACGCTGCCGACGCCTGGATCAACAGAAGAGCACGACGAGAAATTAGCAGAGAGCTTCGTCGAGGGAATCAACGGTCACAAACTACGATAGGAATGACGAGATCGTCCATCGACGGGCAGGACGGGAAGCAGCGGGATCAAGGACGGAATAGGCGGTTGCTCCCGTCGATGGAATCACACGATGATTCTGTCGACAGGAGCGAGAACATATGTGCTTGACAGGAGCCCTAACAGCAATAATACAAGACAGGGACGGGATTCGAGTGAGGAAGAGATGGAATTTTTGTGGCTCACGGGAAAAAAATTTTAGGGTCGCACACAGTAGTAAATGTTTCCCTCTAATACCATGTTGAAAGAGGAGAAATGGAAAATAAAAGTGCATAGTAATCAACCTCAAAGAGGCTTTTTATAGGATTACAAGAGACTCATAACTACTGTCTCAAGATGTGGGACTAAACCCACTCACTCCTAAAGATTCTAATAGACCGACATTGACATTTCTAACAAAATGATTAATTTTCAAACATACATTTTTAGAATTCATGAGTTGCTAGCAAATGAGTGAGGCCCCATTTGGCGGGGCAGATCTGCCACGGTTGCGCGGATGAAGTATGCGCGAAATCGGCCGTGCCAGCCGGGCCTAAGTGGGACCAACTCATCCAAAAACATAAGCTTCAAAACCTTCAAAACTGGGTGACCATATTCAGTAATGCTCCGATTTAGTTGCTTTGACAGGAGGATAATCAACAATTTTATTACAATCATATGCAAGAGTAATAGATGAGATCTTACTGATTAGCTAGCTGATTGAGGGTTTGTTTGGGATGACACTGATGGTGTGAAAAGTTCTATTCACATCGCTAAAGCTGTTTTAAAGGTGTTTGGTTTCACAGAAGTAGGTAAAGTACTTGTGTCAAAAGTTATTTTAAAGGCTTTTTGGAAAGGACTAAGGCTTTGTTTGGCGCGACTGCAACAACTGAAGAAGTAGTGGTGAGAAGCAGTGGTGAAATAATCAACGGTTTTGCACAGTGATGACAGAATCTATGAATTTGTTTGAAAGAACAGCTGTTACAGTGCTTTTTCAACCAGTAAGACACAATTACATGAACAAAAAATTTCGAAAAACTCAATCAAAAATTTCTTTTTGAAACACAATATTATATTATAACTATATTAATAATAATATATATAATAATTTAATAATTAAAAAAAGGCAGCAGGGCATTTTCGGCCATGGGAGCTCGGCCTGGAGGAGGCTAGTTTCGGCTTGGAGATCTGTATGTTTCGGCCATGGGAGAGGTGGTCGAAGCCATGAGAAGGGCAGATCTGGAGCTAGGAGTTTCATGCATGGCTTCTTGGTGGAGATGGTCGGCCGGGAGAGGAGATTTGTAGGTAGCCAGCCAAACAGAGGAGCTAGGAGAGCAGTTTCGACCATGGGAGAGATGGTCAAAGCTTGGAGAAGGGCGGATCTGGAGCTAGGAGTTTCGTCCATGACTTCTTGGTGGAGATGGCCGACCGGAATAGGAGAGCTGGAGGTTTCCGGCCGAACAGAGGAGCTAGGAGTTTCGCTATCTCGTGAAAAATATACTCCCGCCCGCGACTGCGATCTGGAGTCGTGGAAAAAAAAATCACGACTACAAATCGCAAAAAATGGCTGTTTTGGGGCGGTGGTGACTCCAATCGCGCTCCTAAAATTCCTGTTTGGCGCGGCGTTTTCAAAAACCGCGGCACCCCACTGTGAAAACGCCGCACCAAACAGAGCCTAAGGAGAGAACTCAATGAGCTTTTTGCCATTTTTTATGTTTATCTTCCCGTAGGTCAACACCCCCACTACTTCTCCTACCATTGGGTTCCCACCACAACTGTCTCAAACAGAGCCTGAAGCTCCAGGACACATTTTATTTTGTTCCCCCTATATGACAATATTGAGGGCACCATATGAGAATGACTACACCCATTTTGGCTCTATTTGGTAGAACGGCGGCGGCTGCGAACACATCAAAAGCGGCCGAAGTTCGGAACTGGAGGGGGAGGGCTGCGGATGGGAAGGGAACTGTTTCTCCGTTCCGCAGAGGGAGGGCGGAAGCAAGCGCCGCCGCGTGCACAGGAGAGGCGTTTGTTTTCCCGCCTTGCGGCGGTGACTTCTCCCGCACCAACATCCCGCCGCCCATTCAAACAGAGCCTTACTTTGACATTGGTTATTTTCATGATAATGTAGCCATTGAGGGCATTGCAAGATCTCAGACAAATATGGGTAGATGTTGTATTCTCCATCTACATAAACAAGGGCTCTCCTGTAAAAGATGTGTCTTGCCCACAATCTTCAATGTCCCTTCAGCAAATCTAAGAATTTTGACCTTCACTTTACCTCTTTGAACATGTAACCGTGATGTCGGCTGCAGGAAGAACCAACAAGAAGCTAGAGCTGACAGATAAAGAAGACGAGACCGCCGGTTGCACGGGTGAATCCGGCAAACATAGAGTTGATCCTAGAGACAAAAAAAGGGATCCACAAATGCACTGTGAATCACAGACGGCGACTTCAGGAAAATGAGCTGCATAGCCAAACTGGGCAACAAGGAGAGTTTCTATGTAACAAGCAAAATTGGGGTGAGCTCGAAGCCATCGGCGGTCCATGAATGAAGATGCTGACCCAAGAATGGATCAACAAAAAATGAATCCACGGTTTTTTAGGAAGAAGTTGTCACACGAGAGGAACAAATGGTGACACAAGCTGCTCGACATAAAGCATCAAACAAGAAGACTGCCTAGACGAGACAGAAAAACATAGCGATATGATGAAAACAATGCGCGACTTAGATCCGGTGAGAGAGAACTCGAGATGTTAAGTGGGGCCCACGACACCGTTATACATTTAAAATTAGGGTTATTTACCGGGACCTCCCCTCAAAGTTGGTGTAATTACAACTTGCATCTCTCTAACTTTCGAAAACACAATTACCCCAAGACAGAGAGAGAGAGAGAAATGGACCCCTCTTGTCAAAATTTATGGATCGCGTATATGGAAGCCGCCATGGTCGCGGGCACATTCACTCAAGTGGACCCCCTCATCATAATTATGGAGCGCGCATATGGAAGCCGCCATAATCGACCTTCTTATAATTAATTTCTATGAATTAATTAATTGATATTAATTAATTTCTACTAATTAATAGTAATCAATTAAGTTAAATATTTTGTATTTCCTTGTAGGGTTGCCTTTTGTATTTTTTTCTTTGGTTGCATTTTGTATTTCCTTGTTTGTTTGCCCTCCCTCATCTATATAAGGAGAAGGGGATTATGTGTGAAGTCATCTTGAAATCTATGAAAGATTTTACGGCTGCTCCCTAAGTTCATCTCTTTTATTCCTCCCTTTCTTCTAGCTCACCACCGCCGGCCCCCGTCCCTTGCCGGATTCCACCCGGGAATTTATCATAACTGTAACAATTGGTCTAACTTGCCTAACCGCCCGCCATCTAGCCGTCGGTGCTCGAGAGGGTGCTACGGTGGGACTTCCACTTCCGCAAAAATCAGTGATTTCCGCCGATCATCCCGACTTCCGCTTCTCTGGAACCAGCAACCCCGTCAGCGCCGTAGAAAACCGCGACTTCAGCTTCGCCTTTCAGCCGACTCCGCCCAAGTTCTGCTTCCATCGACCAGAACCCTGGCCGCCGATCTGCCCCCTAGCGGTCGCCTACCTGCCGATATGCCTCCCCCGACGTCGGGGCCACCGATCCGCCGCCTGCAAACGTGCGTTCGTCGCTCCCAGCACGTAGCCGCCATCGATCCGCTGGGTTCAAGCTTTTTGACGAAAGAAGGCCGCCCGCCTCTGGTTTCGCCACTCCAGTCCAGATCCACAGCCTCCGCCGCATTTCGGCCAAGATACGCCGGTTTCGCCGATTTTAGTGAATCCCTTCCGCTCCGCCGATCCAAGCCATGGCTTCCAACACACACTCGACCAGAGATCTTCCTCCGGAGGCGACCATCGAAGCCCTAAACCGTCGCTTGGGGGCTAAAGAGCAACTCGTCGCCTCCATGTACGCCTCCCTCCTCTCCCTCCATGTTAAAGTCGATCGTCTCCTCGCTTTCGATGGACGGGCTTCCCCAACCCCCCATAGGGTTCGCCGCCCTAAGCCGTTTCCACCGTGCCTCCTGCACCATGCGAAAGTTTCTCTGCCATGTCGCCCCCAACATGCCTCTACGACACCACCCCGCCCCTCCTCCCCGCAGTCGATCCTCCCGTTGACCTTGCACCGGCCCCGCCAATCCTCTGTCGTTCTCTCGTCGACAAGGCCCATATAGGGACAGAGAGTATGACGCCCCGCCGCTCACCGTACGCCATCAATATTCTTCAAGAGACCAACAAAGATTGGGTCTTCAACCTTGAGGACTCCGACAAAAGTTGGGGCTTCGACATTGAGGACAATGTCGATTTTCAAGGGTGGTATAGTGTTACGCGACCACATTCACTAAAGTGGACCTCCTTTGTCAAAATTTATAGAGCGCGTATATGGAAGCCTCCATGGTCGCGGACACATTCACTCAAGTGGACCCCCTCATCATAATTTGGGAGGGCATATGGAAGTCGCCGTGATCGACCTTTTTATAATTAATTTGTATGAATTAATTAATTGCTATTAATTAATTTCTACTAATGAATAGTAATCAATTAATTTAATTATTTTGTATTTCCTTGTTGGGGTGCCTTTTGTATTTTCTTATTTGGTTGCCTTTTGTATTTCCTTATTTGGTTGTCCTCCCTCATCTATTTAAGGGGGATGGGTTTATGTGTGAAGTCATCTTGGAATGTATGAAAGATTTTAGGGCTGCTCCATAAGTTCATTTCTTTTTTTCCACTCTTTCTTCTCGCTCACCACCGCCGGACCCCTTCCCTTACCAGATTCCTCCCGGGAATTTATCAAAACTGTAACAACACCCCTCATCTTGGAATGTATGAAAGATTTTAGGGCTGCTCTGTTACCACTAAGGAAAGAGGGAGGAAGCCGGCGGTAGGAGAAGGGCCGGTTAGAGGGGAAGAGGAGAAGCAAGAGATAATAGAGGAGAGAGAGCAACCCCCTTTCTTAGCTAAATGATCTAAGGATAAGGTTTAGGGTTACAATAGGCCTCTTATATAATGAGGCTCAAATAAAACAAATAACCAAAATGCCCCTTAGGTTAAAACTAAACTTGCTCCCCATCCAAGCCATCCACCGAGTCCCCTGCTGTCGCGCCGCTGCCCGCGGTATCGTGGTGAATAACGCCGGGCGATACCGCGGCATCACGGTGAATAACGTCGGGCGGTACCGCGGTATTATCTCCGCTCTCCTTCTGTGTGAGTGATCGCCGTGCGTACACCCTCCAAGGCGGTTCGCCGTCATGCAGTTCGGTAACAATGCCGTCGTATGGAAAATTAGCCTTGCCCTCAAGGCAGTAGTCCGGAAATTGGCGACGAAAATCATCGTGGAGAAGCCATGTGCTCGCCGACGGCGGTCGATGTCGCCACGCGACCCGAACCACCTCGGGAAAACCGGTGCTGGAGTGGGGCGACCGACTATCCAGGATTGCCGCGGGTATAAAGGTGTCGAACCCGAGAAATCCATGTCGGCGGGGATGTGGTTCATGGTGGGGTCGTTGCCGATGACACGGCGAAGCTGAGATACGTGGAAGACGGGGTGAATCCGATTGTCGTCCGACAAGCGAAGGCGTAGGCCACGACTCCAATTCGGCTGAGCACCTCGAACGGGCCGAAGAAAAGCGGCGCTAGCTTTGGGCATGCATGGCGGACTACTGTGAGCAGGCGGTAGGGGTGGAGCTTAATGAACACCTTCTCCCCGAGGGCGAATTGCAAGTCCCGACGTTTCCGGTTGGCAAACGAAGTCATCTTGGCCTGGGCTCGGCGGAGGTGCTGCTTCAAGCTATTCAAAATGGTGTCACGATCCTGAAGGTGAGCCACTAGGCTGGCCACGGGGCACCCGCCCGGGAGGTGCCACACGATAGATGGAGGTGGTCGGCCGTATACTGTTTCGAAGGGGGAGGTGTTGGCGGCGTGATGATAAGCCGTGTTGTACGAGTATTCCGCCCATGGGAGCCATTTTGCCCAGGTGTCCGGCCTCTCGCCGATGAAGCACCGAAAGTAGGTCTCCAAACACCAATTGAGGACTTCGGACTGTCCGTCCATCTAGGGATGGTAGGCGGTGCTCATTCTGAGGCGAGTGCCCTGCAAGCGGAAAAAAGTGCTCCAAAAGCTGCTCAAGAAGAGAGGGTCCCAATAGTTGACGATGGAGCGCGGAAAGCCATGAAGACGCACGATCTCGGCGATGAAACTGTCCGCCACTGTGGCGGCCGTGTAGGGTGGCGGAGGGGAATAAAGTGGTCATACTTCAAGAGGCGGTCCACGACCACTAGGATGCAGTCGAACCCGGCGGAGTACGGTAGCCGGGTGATAAAGTCCATTGTGATGTCTTCCCAATCCGTTCGGGTACCGGCAGGGGCTGTAGAAGGCCCCCCAGAAACAACGACTCATACTTGGCCTTCTGACATGGAAGGCATGCGACGACATAGGCCTTGACCCGACGAAACATCTGTGGCCAAAACAATGAGGCGGCGAGTCGGCGATAGGTGCGGAACGCGCCAGCATGGCCGCCAGACGGGGATGCGTGGAATTCCTCCAAGAGTCGCGGAATACACGTGGAGCTGGAGGACAGCACGAGGTGGCCGCGGTAGAACAACCGGCCGCCGATGGGCGAATAGGGCGGGTGTGCGGACGGGTCGGCGATGAGAGCCGTATGAATGGGGCCGAGCTCGGGATCTTGTTAGCCCCCTCCTGGATCTCGGCGCCCTCTTCCCAAACCGGTCGAGTAAGGGCCGCTAATTCTGGTGCGTGCGGCTGGCGAGAGAGGGCATCGACCGCCTGATTGGTCTTGCCGGAGCGGAACTCGATCGAAAAATCGTAACCCATAGTTTGGCGGCACACAGTTGCTGCGCCGGTGTGGCAATTTTCTGCTGGAGAAGGTAGCGAAGGCTATGATGGTCCGTCCGGACCACAAAAGGCCAGCCGAGGAGATACGGCCGCCATGTTGGACTGCTAGGACGAGAGCCATGAGTTCATTTTCATACGCCGAACGGCTCCGATGGAAGATGGAAAAGCGCGGCTGTAATAGGCAATGGGCGGCCGGATTGCATGAGGACCGCGCCGAACCCGTGCCCGAGGCGTCACACTCCACTATGAACGGTTGGTGGAAGTCGGGCATGGCCAACACCGGCCCGTGCACGAGGGCGGACTTCAGGGCCGTGAACGCGGCCAGGGCGGCGGGGGACCACACAAAGGGGCCCTCCTCCAAGATCTTGAGCAGCTGTGTAAGGGGACGGGCCAGCGTGTCGTAGCCCTGAATGAACCGCCGGTAGTAGCCGGTAAGTCCTAAGAAGGCGCGAACCTCGCGGACTGAAGAAGGCGTCGGCTAGTGGAGAACCGCCGAGATCTTGTCGTCGTCCATGGCCACCACAATGGCCGCAATAGTATGCCCCAAGTAGCTAACCTTCGGAGAGCCGAAGGTACATTTTTTTCCGGTTCAGGACGAGGTGGTGGCGGCGAAAAGTGAGGAGGGTGGCCCGAACGTGCTGGAGGTGTTCCTGTCAAGTGGAGCTGTACACCAAGATATCATCAAAAAAACAAGAACGTACTTACAGAGTACCGGCCGAAAGATGTCATTTATGGTAGCTTGAAAGTGGTCGGGGCGTTGGTCAACCCAAATGACATAACGAATAACTTGAAGTGGTCGTCATGAGTCCGAAAAGCCGTCTTGGGCACGTCGGCCGGCCGGACCCGAATCTGATGATAGCCGGCTCGAAGGTCCAGCTTAGCGAAGAAGGCGGCGCCGTGGAGTTCGTTGAGAAGCTCCTGAATGACGGGGATCGGGTATTTGTCGGAGACGGTCGCCTTTTTGAGCTCACGATAGTCCACGCAGAAGCGCCAACTACCGTCCTTCTTGCGCACAAGGAGGACTGGGCTGGAAAACGGGCTCGCACTGGGCCGAATAATGCCTTCCAAGAGCATCTCCCGCACGAGACATTCGATCTCGTCCTTCTGAACATGCCCGTAACGGTATGGCCGCACGGATACCGCGGAAGTGCCGGGCTGGAGGATGATGGCGTGGTCAGTGGGGCAGACCGGGGGTAGGCCGGTCGGGCCTCGAAGAGCACGACAAACTCCTCGAGAAGGAGGTCGAGGTCCTCAGGTGGTGGGGCGGGGTCGGCCTCGGCACCCTGAAGAGGCCAAAGCCAAGCGGAGAAGTCGACCTCGGAGGTGTGCTGAAGGGCTCGAAATGAACCGGAGTCCGGAGGAGGGTCGAGTCACCCGTGAGGCAGTGGGAAATGGGCCCCTGTTGGAAGTGCATAGTCATCGTGGCCCAGTTGACCCGGACGTCGCCCAGCGTTTGGAGCCAAGCCACCCCTAGAATTGCATCAAGGCCACCCAAGCCGAAGATGTAGAAGTTGGTCGTTACGGTGCAGGAACCAAGAGTTATCGTCACGGCCTGGCAGAAGCCCTGCGTCGGTCGGCGACGCTCGTCGCCCAGGCACACCGTGAGGGCCAGGGATGGCCGGAAGGCGAGCGCCAACTCGCGCGCGAGATGTTCCGAGATGAAGTTGTGGTTGGCGTCGCTGTCAATCATGAGAACGATGTCGCGTTCCTGGAGGCGGCCGCGGAGCTTCATTGTGCGCAGGCCTGTGATGCCGCCAACCGAAAAGTAAGGGAGCTCCAAACAGTGAAGGTCGTCGCCGTCCGGGAGGGGTGGATCAGCGGCCGGAAGTGTGGCAAGGTCATCGGCCTCCGGCGGCGCGTTGTCAAGATTGTCATCGCCGAACAAGGCATGAAATTCTTTGACCGAGCAAACATGGTTCGGCGAGTACGGTAGGCAACAACGGAAGCATAGACCCCGTCGGCGGAGGTTGTTGTATTCGACATCAGAAAAACGGCGTGGTGGCCCGCGGCTCGGGCGAGGCCCTCCAGGGTGCGGAGCGCGCGGGGCCACCTCCTGTGGTGGAGTCGGCTGAGGAGGAACATAGTGGGCAGGAGGAACATGGGGGGCCGGTGGAGGGGGCCGGATGCCCAAATTCGCCTCCACGGCACAGGCGAGGTCAATGGCGGCCGAGACGATGTGGGGTTGATGCGTGCGGAGGCGAGAGCGAATGGCTGGCCGCAGGTCTTGTCGAAAGAAACCCAAGTAGTGATCTGGAGGCAGCCCGAGGACGTGGGAGACCAACGCCACGAACTCATCAATATAGCTATCGAGGTCAGCCGATTGGCGAACGCTGCAGAGGCGCTCAATGGCGGAGCCGGAGTACCGCACGTAGTAGTGTTGAATCATTTCGTGCTTCAGCTCGGGCCACAAGATCTGGGGTTGAACCTGACGGAGTCACCTCGCCCAATGCAAGGCGGAGCCGGAGAGGCCGACAATAGCTGTGCTCACCTTATCGCCGTCGGCGGTGAGATGGAGAACAAAGAATTGCTCGGCTCGGGCTATCCACCCCATAAAATCGACGCTCCGTAAAGGAGGGCAACTCCAACGCGAGGGGGGGTCGGCCAACCGGGGGTAGCGGGGCTGCCGACTGCGACTCGGCTGCCGACTGCGACTCGGCCGCGAACAACAACGCGAAACGGGGGGCTGGCCGAGGAGGGATGTGGACGAAGTGGCGGCGGGCGTGGGGGGCGCGGGGACGAGGAGGTCGAGAATGGCGGCGGTGGTGTTGGCGATGGTGAGGAAGGCGGACTGGAGGGCGGAAACGGAGGCCCGCAGTTCGGAGAGGTCAGCATCATGGGCGCCGGCCCGGGCGCGGAGGTCGTCCGGGAGGTCGGAGGGGGCGGCGGCGTTGTTCCGAGTCGTGACTGTCATGATGTAGAGATCCGGCGGCGCGGTGGCGGGCGGAGCGGCAGGTCGGACCAAATGTTACCACTAGGGAAAGAGGGAGGAAGCCGGCGGTAGGAGAAGGGTCGGTTAGAGGGGAAGAGGAGAAGCAAGAGAGAATAGAGGAGAGGGAGCAGCCCCTTCCTTAGCTAAATGATCCAAGGATAAGGTTTAGGGTTACAATAGGCCTCTTATATAATGAGGCTCAAATAAAACAAATAACCAAAATGCCCCTAAGGTTAAAACTAAACTTGCTCCCCATCCAAGCCATTCGCCGGGTCCCCTGCTGTCGCGTCGCCGCCCGCGATATCGCGGTGAATAACGTCGGGCGATACCGCGGCATCGTGGTGAATAACGCCGGGCGGAACCGCGGTATTATCTCCGCTCTTCTTTTGTGTGTGTGATCATCGTGCGTACATCCTCCAAGGCGGTTCGCCGTCATGCAGTTCGGTAACATGCTCCCTAAGCTCATCTCTTTTTTTCCTCTCTTTCTTCTCGCTCACCACCGTCAGCCCCTTCCCTTACCAGATTCCTCCCGGAAATTTATCAAAACCGTAACAGCACCCCTCTAACTTTCAAAATTACAATAACCCCCCCCCCCCCCCCCCCCCCCAAAGTTTACTCAAAGGGGGTACTTTTGTGCATGGATGTTATGAAATGTAAACATTGAAGGGAGGCTTTTGTAATTTTAAAAGTTAGAGGGGTGAAAGCTGTAATTACGCAAAATTCGAGGTGAGGTCCCAGTAAATAACACTTTAAAATATATATAATAATAAAAATAGGAGCTTAGCAAGGCATGTGCAACACATGAGACCTTGACTCAACCCACTAAACTTTGGCATGTTATTTTTCATAAAATAGATCTTGGCCCAACTTAACTCGACTCAATTGCACTCCAAATAGTTTAATTGGCTCAAGATCCACCATCAAATTGATATGTTTCACAATAATAACACATTTGCTCAACCATTTCATAATCAAGGCCAGAACTTCATAATTTATAATAAATAAAAAATTTCCCATACCGCACATGAGTACAATGCCACCTCTCCAAGCCGAATGAAGCAGCCGTGCTAGATATCCTTTGTCAATGGCGGCAATCACCTGGACCAAATCATGTACAACAATAGGCCATAACCGATTCAGCACATCTCTTCCTTCAAGTTTCATATGAATTCTGATTGGTCTACTTGCTATATCCGTGCTTATAGGTCCACGATCATTCGCAAATTGCCTTCCGACGAATCGAATGTGTAGCCCGAAGAAAATAATTCACATGCATTCGGTCTTTAGTCACTTCTCGTGCAATCGAATTCACAACTAGCCGACTTTATTCTGGAAGCCAAATCATCCATCATCATGTAAATCTTCTGTATCTCTGGCTGAAACCTATCCCCAACCTTATAATTATGTACAATTTCATTCAATCCACAAGCCTATGACCAGATTCACCCTGACTCCTCTTTCCTTTGCAAGTGTTTCACCATGTGAGCATCCTCCCATCTGTAAGCTGCCACATAATGCTCTGAAGCAATGTGTAGGCTGAGACATTGGAAGGCTCTAACTCCATTAATCTCTTTGCGATTATTTCGCCCAGCTCAAGATCACCGTGAAATCGGCAGAGTCCGAGCAGGCCACTCAAATCCACGACTCTGTTTTCTTCGGCATGCCTGCCAGAAGTACTTGGACTGCCTCGTTGATGAGCCCTGCCCCCCATAGAGGTTAGACAAGCACCATAATGGGCAAATGTTTGGTTTGAGATTGTAGAGGCTCGTCATTTGGTTAAAATATTTTCTTTCCTTTGTCCAAATCTCCGCACGGGCACAAGCACACAAGACTGCGATGAAAGTAATTTCATCGGGAGAGATTCCTGTTGATTTCCACCTATAAAATAGATAAGCAAAATAAAAAGAGTTCAATCTACAACCGCTTTCTTTTGTAATATGTAGAATACTACTATATATAATTCCAAAAAGTATCTCCATCTTTTATACAAGAATTGGTGAATATATAGAAGTTTAGCATAAAGGGATTTAAAGTTCTAGAATAATGGTGCAAACATTATTTCATATAAACAAGTCTAACAAAAAATTATGAAAGAATCATGTAATAACATAAGAAAAGATTTAGTTTGTATCATGGTATTCTAACGCCAATATGATCAGTTTGAGAAAGTCTCATACTTTAAGATTACTTTCCATCTAGGCTACCTTATGGGGATCGCCACTCAGATTGCGTTCTGTCAAAGCCTACTAGAGTATATGTGATGTCACAGAAGATGTTGATCGAATTTCCTTCTGGCGATCCAAGGCAACGACTGCGCAAGCACACATTTTATGATTTTAGGATTTTCATTTATTTTTTGTCTCAAATTAGAGGGTTTAGACACCCATCATTAACGAATGATCATAGCCGTTCATAATGGATACTCTAATCTCCCCCACTCGTATATACAAAGTATTAGGGTTGCAATGATACTTCATTCAGGTTTCTGGTGTTAAAACGTGGATCCCGCGGTGCCGATGTTGCTACCACTTGGAGTCAAACGCCTAGGGTAAGCCCTCTTACTTCATTCTTTGTGTATTACAACCGTGAATACTTGACCACACCCTAATACTCAAATTTGTAGTTTTGAGTGTCTTTTGCAGCTATTATACGCCTTATCTAATGTAATTTGACTCAAGCTTGTTTGCTTCTTAACTATTAATACAGATTGTTGGTTATGTTTTGCTGAATGTTCTTGCTTGTGTAACTCCAAATGGGGTGCTAAAACTTGTTTGCTTTCATTTTTACCAGCAATTTGCTGCGAATCTTGCTAAATACTTAATTGTTTTATCATTAATTGCTAATATGCCGACAAAATATTCAAAGACACATTTAGTCTCAGGTTGCATTAATTTAGCTTCGGGTTGGAATCAGATGTTAATTTCAACAAACATTGCATCGTAAGGAGCCCGGACACACTCACACATAATCTACCTTTGCTACCACTCTGTTTGTTTGGAGGAGTTGGAGAGACTGCAAAGGGTATCAATTCACATTTCATCCTTTGTGTTTTCTTTGAATGTAACTAATAGATAATTTGATTTACTTAAGAAATATGTGAATGCAATTTTTCAAGGTTTTAAGAACCGACTGATGAGTTCAAAGGTTCAAGATCCACCAGTTGGACCGGTCAGACCGGAGTTGAACCGTATATTATAAAAAAATAATAAAAAACACAATATATTAAATTTTATACTTTTATACATATTTTTATAGTTTTATAGTGGGATAAAGGCTTGAATGTTGTTGTTGTATAGTTGTATACTTATACGTTAGTATTTATATATATTAATTTATATGTACTATTATATATATATATATATTAATTTTATATTTATAGTTTTATATTTATATCTATACAGTCACGTTTATGACTAATTGGATTAATTAAAATGAATATTGAATAATATTAATATATTAGTTTTTATGAATAACATTATATTATATAAAATATATTTCAATGGATTTCAACAAGGTCAAGTTGTTTTTAGTGGTTGGTGTGTTCAGGATCCACCTGTGGCGCGGGTTCGAATCTTGGCCCTATAGTTTTTAAATCATTTTATTTAAACCGCCGGATCTGCGTATTTGACCTGCCAGGTTACGGAGAACCGGTCATGGTTCCTGGTTTTCCGGTCAACCCGTCTGGTTCCCCGATTTTCAGGCAGTCCGATTATTATGTGACCCACAGAGCTGGACCAGACCGCAGATTGTCCTGGTCGGCGGTCCGACAAGTCGGACCGACCCGGTCGGTGCGGGTTTTCAAAGCTTGCAATTTTGCATAAATAATTTCATGCTCAACAGTGCAGAAAAGTAAGGAAAATAATTAATTGGTATCATTGTGACTCAACATCCCTTCATCATAAGAGAAAAAACTTATAATTTCATCAAAAATAAAATAAAAAGTTTTTTACTCAATTTCTCCTAAATAGAAACAATTAGGTGAACAATTTCAAATCAAGTCCTTCACCATTTCCATTTCCATTTCTTCTTCACTTCTTTCTCTACAATTTCTTTACACAAAAATAGCCTATATTTCATGCTTGATTTTTGTTCTTCATTCATGTGTTATGATTAAATTATTGGGATATTTCTTTCATAGATAACCATTATTTATGATCCTCATTTATACAAAGAATTTTTTCTGTTTTTATAAGATCATTATGATTGAATGATATTTTCTCTCTCCTTAACCTTCTTCTCTCTCAACATTCTAACTACCAACTCTACTAGTCTTAGGTTGCGATGGCGGTCGTGAATGTGGTGGTTATGAACCGTCATTCGTGAATGCCCGACCTCACCTAAGGAACTTCAACCACTTTTATGTTCAGAACTAGTTTTCTTTCGTTAGAGGTGGTCATAACTTTTTTCATGTCAAACATACATTCTATGACGGTGGCGTTTTTGTCCAAACTCACCAGAGAAAACTCCTCCCCGTCAAACAGAGCCTTACTCTACATCTCTTTCTAATCACACAATACACAACACAACCAAACAACAAGAATGATACATTGGTCCATAAGAATGGATTCTAAATAGGTGCCCATCATTGTTAAGTTCAACCTACTAATTGTTCTGTATCAGATATGGGAATTCACAAGAACAATTTTTCATTAAATCACATACTTGTTTCTCAACCCAAAAAAATTAAATGAGACATATTTGCACTAGAAATAAATATCCAAACTTTAGTAATCCTATACTCCCCCAAAAAAACAAACTCACTTTTTTTTCATCAGATTCATCACAGAATCTTCATCCATTGTCGTCATCAGAGGATCCTGGGGGTTGTCATACATAGCATCATTGCCTTCAAGGCTTCCTTTGAGATTTGCTTTTCAGCTTGAGGTAGCACTTGAGTTCTGAATTTTCGGGTACAGTAAACTTTTCAGAACTGTTTTATTCTCTTCTTCTATATCTGCAAGGATGATGTCATTCAGGTGGGTAAAGGACTATCATCCATTTTGTAGGTAGGAGGGGAAAGAGCTTTTTGCTCTGAGTAGAGACTTGTTCAAGAACATTCTCGGTCACATGTTCTTCTGAAATCACTGGTGCTGCAAAACTTGCCTTTAGTTGATTAACAACTTCAGGGCTTATTGGTGAAGTATTGCAAACTATAGCCATAGATTGCTCTGGCAGACTTCTGGAGAATATTCAAATAAGCTGTAACAAAAGTATTTAACAAATTGTAATATCTACTGTAGGATTGACAAGGCAATCACCAACATCAAAACTTCTGGCAAGTCAACTTGCCCATCTGTACAAGACATATCAAAATCAGCTGCTGTCTCAACTTCTGTAATCATATATACATCTGCAACTGCATCTGCATCTGCTAGCTCATCTGTCTGCAAAACTGCTTGCTGCTTCTGCTGCTGCTGGAGGAGAGGAAACTGGAGCTTCTTCCCTGGACATCTCCCCCTGTCTGGGTTCAGAGGGTCCTGAAACCAGTCCCCAGAAGAAGGGACAGTGGGTGCAGCAGAAATGAGGGCAGAGAGGGATGCAATAGAATCACAAGAGGTTTATGGCCTCTGCTATAAGCTTTGAGATAAGGGAGAGATGAGTTCCAGAAGGGAGAAGGGAATCCATTGGCATAAACTCAGAGGGTGTCTGAGTTGATACAGAAGGATGAGTCATGGATGATGAATGGGAAAAGAGTGGTGTCTGTCATTGGCTCATCATGAGGTGATGGAGTATGAATGAGAGATGATAGTAGATCAAAAGATGGAATAGATGAGAGGTTATGGAGGGGAATGTCAGCCAGATGATGAGAAAGTGGGGATTGAGGAAGTGGGGAAGGGGTGGTGTGGTATGCTCTGGAGATTAACTTGTGCTGGTTGATGTGGCAAGAGATTGAATTGGTGAAGTTGGAGTATGAGATGGAGATGAGGATGGTTGTTGGAGGGTTGATGAGGGAATTGAAATTTGTGAAGCTGTAGGTTGTTGAGAGGAGGTGTTGGAATCTGGGTGGATAGAGTACTTAAAACTTTTTGGCTGTTTTAGAATTTGTCAGAGTAAAATAGGTGATATTAATAGTAGTATAAAAGGAATGCAACTCAGCTATCTATACAGCACAGCAAAAACAAAAGAAAATAAACAACCAGACAACACAAGAATTTTATAGTGGTTCCCCAAACTGGGTATATCCACTCTTCTACCACCCTGGTAGGAATCCACTATCAGGTTTTTGATCAGGTGACTGCCAGCACAAGATCTATTTACAGGGAGATTCTCCCAACCCTTTAGGCTTTGATCAGGTGCCCAAAAGCAAGAATAAATCAATTTTATTTCAGTTTGTGTGTTCAGGATCCACCTGTGCGCGGGTTCGAATCTTGGCCCCTATATTTTTTAATCAATTTTATTTAAAACCGTCGGATATGCGTATTTGACCTGCCAGGTTACGGAGAACCGGTCATGGTTCCCGGTTATGTTATGATCCTCATTTATACAAAGAATTTCTTTTGTTTTTATAAGATTATTATTATTGAATGATATTTTCTCTCTCCATAACCCTTCTTCTCTCCCAACATTCTAACTACCAACTCTACGAGTCTTAGGTTGCGATGGCGGTCCGTGATATGGTGGTTATGAACCGTCATTTGTGAATGTCCGACCTCACCTAAGGAACTTCAACCACTTTATGTTCAGAACTAGTTTTTCTTTCGTTAGAGATGGTCCATAACTTTTTCATGTCAAACATAATTCTATGACGGTGATGTTTTTGTCCAACCTCACTGGAGCAAAAACGCCCTGCCAAACGAGCCTTACTCTACGCCTCTCTTTCTAATCACACAATAACACAACACACCAAACAACAAGAATGATACATTGGTCCATAAGAATGCCTTCTAAAATAGGTGCCCATCATTGTTAAGTTCAACCTACTAAATTGTTCTGCATCAGATATGGGAATTCACAAGAACAAGTTTCATTAAATCAGATACTTGTTTCTCACCCAAGAAAAATTAAATGAGACATATTTGCACTAGAAATAAATATCCAAACTTTAGTAATCCTATACTCCCAAAAAAAAACTCACTTTTTTTCATCGAATTCTTAAGGAGCCATCAAAATTATGTGGGCACATGCTTTTCATACTTCACCTAATGCGGCCATAGGTGAAGTATGAAAAAGCATGTGCCCACTAATTTTGATGCTCCTTAAAATTCGATGAAAAAAGTGATTTTTTTTTGGGAGTAATAGGATTACTAAAGTTTGGATATTTATTTCTATTGCAAATATGTCTCATTTAATTTTTCTTGGGTTGAGAACAAGTATCTGATTTAATGAAACTTGTTCTTGTGAATTCCCATATCTGAT